>MBFR01000319.1:16760-27943 GCA_003086735.1 Smittium simulii
ATTAATATATCATCTAGTAACTCGTTAAATTATCAGTACACAATTAATATATCATCTAGTAACTCATTAAATTATAAATATATTATTTCTGCAAAAGTACACAATGTAATAGCCAATAGCAGGTCTTTTTTTATTTAGATCTAGCCCATTGCTTTCTCAGCTTTATATTTAAAAATTAATAGCCAATTTTGCAGTTTAAACCGAAACCCCAACGCCATTGAGAAATACCCCCTTTGTTTTGGTACTATCACTTTTCTATACTGTTTTTATTCTAATGAGTTATTTTATTTCAGATGGAAAATTTGACCAGATACTTGAAGTTTTTAACTAATTCTTCATATGATACCGTAAGTACAGTCGTTACTGCTTCCCTATTATTTGGGGGTTTGAATTTATACTAATTTTTTGCTATTATACTATATAAATAAAAGAATACTCAAAGAATTCCTCCATCAAGCTTTGCCAGGTATTTTTATTTAAAATTCAGTTTATGTTTTTTTTTTACTTTTGCTTTCTTTTAAAATAGCTTATTTTCGGAAAGGGAATTTAAAAAAAAATCATCATCCGCAAAAGAAAATTTAAGCAAAACAGCTTCCAGTGAAAATGCAGGCAATGGCGGTCTAATAAATATTAAAAAAAAAAGCGAATCGAACTGTACTCTGGAAAATTTAACTTTTGAAAGCTTTAAACAAAGCACCATTATAAATAAAATATTGCTACTCTTTTTTACCGCATTAAATGAATCTGAAAGTATTAATGAGATAGATATTCAAAATAAAAAGGTAGTTTTATTTTATCTCTTCAACTGTTTACTTTTAATTTTTTTGGAAATTTTTATAGATGTCTCTTTGTAGGCTACTTATTACTGAAATTTCTCAAATCAATGATAATAGTGTTATTCTTGACTACGCTGTTAATGCATTAACCATAATATACCACAAGCTTACTCTCAAATTTTACTCCAAGGCACCCAATATTGAGCTTGATATATTTGAGACTAACAAAAAAAAAATGCGCTTTAGCAATTCTCAACCAGTTTCTTGTATTTATACTCGGATTTACTCTATTGGTATTTTGAATTTATTTAATATAAACATCTTAGTTTTTATTTAAAGAATTTATCTCTTAACAAGGTATACTAACTAATCATTTTATTTTACATTTTACTTAGAATCTAAAAAATTTTACCAAAGACTTTACAAAGAACTGAAAATACTATTTTTATATGAAAAACCACGCTTGTGGCTTTTATCTACCAAAGCTCTTGAAAAAATTACTATTTTTGCTATCAATATGCCATTTATTAATATAAACCTTTTTAAACCCGCTATTACCCCCAAATTAAATACAACCAATTCAGCTGATACCTTTTCATCTATGAAATATATTGGTGTAACATCTTCGCTCTCTGATCATTATAATCAACCGAAAGACTTCAATATCTTTAAATCCCAAAAACATGTAGATTTTAACTCAAAAAATGCTAAAACTCAAAGCAATCCTTATTCTAGTTTTGGCTTTAATTATGATCTATTAGATAATTTGAACTTTGCCGATTACAATGATAAATTTATTTCGGCAACACATTCAGATTTGCTTTTAAAACAGGATACATGTCGACAGCTTTTACGCCACCTTTGGTTCCAGCTTTTGATATTAGCTAAAAAAAATCATTTTGAAGTTTCAAATTCCAATACGTCTTTTAATTTAAAGATTAGTATATGGAACTCTTGCTTTTCATCTTTTTTTAGCTTATTCGATCTTTACTCTGGAGCAGGGAATTTTAGTAGCGGTCCTCAAATTATTTCACATTTTTCAATTATTCAAGATTTAAACTCCAGTATACTACTTTCTGATGATTTAGCACTACCTAAAAAAATGCAAAACATAGTAGATATATGCACTTCCCATAAACGTAGATTAGCGCGAATTGCTTTTCCACCTGACACTTCGTGGCCAATGGTTTCTCACGCAAGTAGACCACATACTGAAAAGCATATTTATGACCAAGTTGGTTATGTTTGTTTAAGAGAAAGTTTATCTACTACTGAGTTGGAACGCGGCCCATCAGCTGAAAAATACATTTCTGAATTATTGTTTCAAAGAGCCTCTATCGATGAGATTTATGCGTCCATTAGAAATCACAGAATGCTTAAAAAAAAGTCTTTGAAAGAAATACAAAAACAGATATACTTAACTCCAGTTAATGTAGAGATAGCCCGTAAAGCTACTTTGCCTAATATCTCACAAGATTTTTCTGAAAACAATTCCGATCTAAATACAAGGGAGATAGAGAAAATTGAAGATAGTAAACTCCTACTTGATGCATTGATATCTAAAATTGAGTATACTATAAAATCAGTACAGAAAAATAGTAATTTTAATAAAATTATTGAGTTAAATGATTTGAATCAGTCTAAACCATCGATTCCAGTTCATTTAAGATTTTGGGAAATTATGAACGAAATTGCAGATCAGTTGTTTTTTTTTGTTCAAGCTAAAGCGCTATCTTACTCTGATGTTCATCAGAGATTGTATGGGCTCGTACTCAAAGATAATAACAATATTTTATCAATACCCAGTCTCAAAAAAGATAACTCAATAATATGGCTACTTTTACAACTTTTTCATGTTGAAAAGGTAAATTTAAAGTTCATTTCAAAAGATTTTGCAAGTAAAGAAAATATTTTATCAGATTTTTTGGATTTATACAATAAAGATCAAATTTTATCAAAAGATGCATTTTATCTTCGCGATATGGCATTACAAAGTGCTCTTAGCCATCAGCAGCAAAATATTAAAGATAGAGCTGGAATGAGGTTTAGACATCCTAAAATTGGTCTTGTAATGCCGTTTACTCAGAGTTTTTATATGATACAAACTGATTTTGGAAATAACTACAAAAAAAATATTATTGATGGAAATTATACTTTATTTCAAAATCAAACATTAGAAGAGATTATAAAAATTGCTACCATTAGCCAGGCTCGTCAGTATGTAGTGCCCAATACAATTTATGGCTACCTTATCCCATTTAAGTATGATCCACAGCCACTAATAAAAAATGGGCTGCAGTATTTAAATGGTGGGATTGTCAACCACTCACTTTTAGATTATCTAAATGTCGGATCTAAACATAGGCTACTTCAATTGATATATAAAATGATGCTTGCGCACGAACAAGGTCCAGTTTTTCAATTTCAATTTGGTCCCACTTCTCACACGATTAATTGCATTTCTCCGCATGTTCTTGATGTAGTATATAAACTCTTATATAGTTCCCCATACACAAATGAACTAATGATGAAAGAGATATTAGAAAAACTTCGAAGATGCGATAAGGCGATGGCTTTAGGGAATGCGCACTTTTCAGATGCAAATCTTATATGGCTATATACGGTCTATCAGCTTATGAATGCTAGACTTCTTAGATTTTTTAAATATTACGCTCATGCAGGGCATCTTGTTCATCACTTACGCCACTCTTTAATATTTTCGAAAAACCCGATGCTTTATACTACACTTGAATGTTTTGCTTTGTGTTTATCAAAACTCCAATATGATACGGAGTTTTTAGTTGCGCTTTTAAATCCACATTATGATGGGATTCCAATAACATCACATCCCCAGAATCTCCCTGAACAAGATCCAGATCATGTTCAAGAACTTATAAAACCTAAAAATTTTTGGTTTGATTGCACTTTACTTTATAGAAATGCAACAATGTCTATTTCTAGAATTATTCTTATAAAGGGTGTTGGTGATAATCCAGATTTAAGTATAAATGACTGCTTAGCCAGTCTTTCAGGAAGACCTTCAAATTGGGCGCCACAGGTCCTACAATTTATGGCTCCGCCTGTAAGAGATTATTTTATCTGGTTAAATACGTCTGATAGAATTTCTATTAGTTTTGAAGATGTACAAAATATTTTAAATGATGAAGCTTTTAAGCCTATATTAAATGATACACTGGAAAATGTAGCAGATATTGATATAGCCGTTGAAATGCTATTAAATAGGTTCTCAACTTCTCCTGGAGGACAAAAACTTTTTTTATGTGTACTTTGGCAGATGGAATATATTAGAAATATAAAAAATGAAACAACTTCTGTAAGATACGTTGCTAACATCAGGAGAGTTTTACTTAAATTTAGAATGGCTTTAAAAACTGAGCAAGTTGCTATTCTAATGGATTATATTTTAATGGATATTAAATCACGATATGACTTTAACCAGAATTGCAATGATTCATCACAAAGAGAGCAATTGAGTAAGCTATTAGAAAATTACAAGAATGTTTTGGAAAAATTTGTTTGGAAATATATGTTTATTAAAAATGAGCATGTTTTATATGGCCTAGTTCGGGGGGAATCTGATATAAGAAATGATTTTATTAGAATGGAACTTATAAATTATTTATTAATAGAGTCTCCTGGGTTTACAGAAAGACTAAATTATTGGAAAGAGTTGAATTTCCCGGGAAGATATTGGACTGCAAAAAATTATTATACAAAGCAAAGCAGCTATTTGCAAAGATATTCGGAGTATTTTGAATACGAAGCTTTTTTAGTAGCCAATAATGAAATTGTAAATCCACCTGTTAAATTAGAACTCCCAATGTTTTATGAAAACTGCATGGTTAGGCTTGTTCCTGTTTTAGAGTATGCTATAGATAGACTTATTGAGGCCGAACAAAGTGAGTCATTGATTAAGCTATTAAATCACACAAGTATGATTTTTAGGCTAAACCAAATACCTCTTACTTCACTTTATAACACGCTCTTTGTTTATTATGGCTCACCGACACTTTATAATGTTGTATTACTAAAAAGTCTAGTTTTAAGTATGCTTGATTTATCACAGCAAGAATTTTCACAAGAATTTGAGGAATTTATTAAGCCAAAGTCTAATGATTTGACAGCTGTGAGTAAAAATGAAGTTCCATTTGATCCAAATACTAATGAAAAATACATATTAGGTCTGTTTGATAAAGTTGGACTTCTTTTGAGCAAAAATTTATATAATTTGAATTTAAAACCTGGTTTGCCAGAAATACATTATAGGGAAATACCAAACCCTATTTTACTTGCGCTGTATGAATGCATTATAGAGGCACTAGCAGCATGGTGTATACACCAAGAAAAGCTAGAAAAATTACAGTCTCCACTTTTTGGTATAAAGCCAAATACAGCTTTCAGTGAGATTCAGGGGCAAGTGGCTGAGCTGATAGATAATTGGAGAGATAAACTTTTAGAAAGGGCAGAGCAGTGGGACTTTGCACGCATTTGGCTCAACTTGTTATTTAAAATATGCTTATTCTGCTCTAATCGACGGCAAAAAGATGAAATTGTTTCTAGTGCCAAATGCAAATCACTAACTTACATACACGCAACGGGGATATTTGCTAATAGTATTCCTAGCACATTGATGACTATACCTTATATTAGGTTTTTATCAGATGTTGTTATTTTTAGTAAAGATCTTTTGCTGTATTCTAAAAAACTCCAAAATATACACTTTAACTCGGCAGAATATAACGCAACGACTTTAAAGATGGAAAATTGTGGCTCTAGCTGGACCGCAGTCTACCCTAATAATGTCAGTAGTATTAACTCTTCGGACATTTTTGAAAATTATGTGCATAATATAAAAAATGGAACACAGAATTTACCTAATGTATATCTAACTCTACTGCATTCAATTTTGCACTATGGCTGCGAACAGAGTTTCTACATTTTATCTGAAACCATTAAAAGTCTTGCAGAAGGAACACCAAAAATTATGCACATTAAACAAGTCTTACCTGAATTTGTAAATTATCACGATTTTGATACCATAAATACAGAGACTAAAAAATCTGAATATATCATTAAAACTGATATTCAGCTATTATTTATCTGCTCAACTGTAGCACCATTGCTTTATAGACTTGAGCTATATCCGAACTTATTTGCAGAGATTATAGAAAGTATTTTTATTATTTTTGCAAATATCTCGACAGATATATTTGAAGACTGCTCAGAAGATGTCTCTACCGAAGCTATTGAAATTATTGTTGACTTTTTACATTTTGCCAAATCCAAGTTTCTTCCCAAACTTGAAATATGGAAGGAAATAACAGAATATTTGGACAGGTTTCCTGTGTATCTGAGAAAAGCGTTGGCTGTCTTGGCTTATGATTGATTGACTGTAAAACATCAAAATTTATTTTAAATCAATTGATTAATAGTTGAATACGTTTATCTAATTGGATTTTTTGTTAGTATAGAAATAAATAAAGTGAAGTATTTATATGGATGTTAATGCTTAAAGTGAAGTATTTATATGGATTCTAATAATTAAGGTGAAGTATTTATATGGATTCTAATAATTAAGGTGAAGTATTTATATGGATGTTAATGCTTAAAGTGAAGTATTTATATGGATGTTAATGCTTAAAGTGAAGTATTTATATGGATGTTAATGCTTAAAGTGAAGTATTTATATGGATGTTAATGCTTAAAGTGAAGTATTTATATGGATGTTAATGCTTAAAGTGAAGTATTTATATGGATTCTAATAATTAAGGTGAAGTATTTATATGGATGTTAATGCTTAAAGTGAAGTATTTATATGGATGTTAATGCTTAAAGTGAAGTATTTATATGGATGTTAATGCTTAAAGTGAAGTATTTATATGGATGTTAATGCTTAAAGTGAAGTATTTATATGGATGTTAATGCTTAAAGTGAAGTATTTATATGGATGTTAATGCTTAAAGTGAAGTATTTATATGGATGTTAATGCTTAAAGTGAAGTATTTATATGGATGTTAATGCTTAAAGTGAAGTATTTAGACAGATGTTAATACTTAAAGTGAAGTATTTATATGGATGTTAATACTTAAAGTGAAGTATTTATATGGATGTTAATACTTAAAGTGAAGTATTTGACGGATGTTTACAATATTGGCTTTATTTGTAAAATGCCAAAATAGTCGACAAAATAAGATATGACCAATCACATATCGGATAAGCTTGAATGCATTTTAAAATATATTTTCGATTCAGAGAATAAGGACATTTGAAGTTTTTTTATAGGCATATTTTGAAAAATCAAGCATGTAATCAACTGCATCTCTTTAATATTTCTATTTATTTTTATTAAAAAAACTTTTGTATAAGCTCGCTTTTTAATATGGGATTAGTAGATCAGTATTCTAGCTCTGAAGACGAGCTTATTGTTCCTACAAAAGCCAAGAAATTTAAGATTGACACAGCTCCAGATGTTGGCTTAGAGGTAACAGTTTATATTATACTTGTTATATTTAACTTTATAAAAAAAGTTTTTTCTCTGAGCTTGATGAAACTTGAGAATTTATTTTTAAATTGTAATAGAAAAATTCATTCACAAAGTTTGATGAAACTTGAGAATTTATTTTTAAAATATTTGTGCAGTAATGTTAAAGCTACGAATACAACTTTTGAACTAATAAAACCTTGGTTATTTTTAATTGCCTTAATATAGGATGTTTATTTAAAAGAAAAATTGTATCCAATGTCTGGTCAACTAGAGCTTCCAATAAATTTACCATATGATATAACTTCTCAACTCGAAGTTGGGCCACACAATAATATAATAACAAAAACTTCCAAGCAAAACACATTAACAGGTAAATTTAAAGTTTTTTAGACAAGGAGAAAATCGAAAATTTTACTCTCTTATAGTGTATAAACAAGATTAATAGCTTACTATTAATGTTTTTACAGGGACTGCAGAAGAGCATGTAATGTCAGAATTTGATTTTAGGCAACGCGAAAGAGACTTTAAAGTTCTAGGCTATGCTAATAATCCTTCAGAGTTCCCAGGCACCGAGTTTGTCGGTGATACAGACTTGGCTCTCCAGAATGATGGGGCTTCTACTTTCAGCAGCAGAATTAAGCATAATAAAGACTTGAAAAGATTTTCTAAAGGCGATTCTTCTGTTTTAGATGGAGACACGGCATACAAAGGCCCATGGGCAGGTTATGAAAATGAAACCAAAGGAACTAAAGTAGGACCAACCGAAGAAGAGCTTGCAGAATGGTCAGCTTCTAGAAAAGTTGATCAAAACACCGAAAATGGTCCCAGTGTTGCGGCTCCTGGCGCTCTGGTCGAAAAGACGATCTTTCACGGAAAAACAGAGCGGGATTATCAAGGTAGAACATTTATCGAATATCCCCGTGATATCAATGATCCCAACGTCAGCTTTACGAGAGAAGTTGGCTCTCAGACGTGCTACGCGCCTAAAAAATCTATCCACCAGTTTACAGCGCACGCTAAAGGTGTAACAAGTATCAAATATTTGCCCAAAACTGGCCATCTATTACTATCTAGTGGTATGGACGGAGAAGTTAAAATCTGGGACTGTTATCACTCAAATGAGCTTTTGCGTTCGTATATTGGCCATTCTAAAGCTGTCCGTGATATAACTTTCGATAATAAAGGAAAACGCTTTTTATCTACTAGTTTTGACAAATATATCAAACTCTGGGATACTGAAACAGGTCAAGTCATTTCTAGATTCACTTCAGGGAAAACTCCATATATGTCAAGGCTACACCCTGCAGACCAAAACATATTTATAGTAGGCCAAGCAGATAAAAAAATAGCTCAATGGGACATCAGATCTAAACAAAAAGTTCAAGAATATGATGATCACCTTGGCGCAGTTAGCACTGTGACATTTGTAGATGGAGGTAGGAAATTTTTATCTACTAGTGATGACAAAACGATGAGACTATGGGAGTACGGCATTCCAGTGGTAATTAAGATGGTAGCAGACCCAAGTATGCATTCGATGCCAGCTGTTAGCGTTCACCCAAGCAGTAAGTTTTTTTTGATTTTTATTATTTTAAAATTATTATACGCTCTTATTAAAGTGGCTTATAGAATAGTTTTCTGAGCACTTTGTATTATTTATAAATAAGCTTTTTTCTGATTTTATTATTGTTTAAACTTTTAATTTTTCGAAAATTTAATAATTATTATAGAAAAATGGATAGCTTGCCAGAGTTTAGATAATCAAATTCTAGTATGGAGTGGTAACGATAAACTGAAGCCAAATAGGAAAAAAGAGTTTACAGGACACCTGGTTGCTGGATATGCATGCCAAATGGACTTTTCACCTGATGGATCAATCATTACTTCAGGTGATGCTGAAGGAAAAGTATGGTTTTGGGACTGGAAAACTTGTCGTGTTTTACGCAAGTTTCATGCTCATAAGGCAGTTACTATAGCTACAGCATGGAGTCCGGTTGAAACCAGCAAGATGGCTACTTGCAGCTGGGATGGAACAATTAGATTCTGGGACTAATATGCAAAATAATAAATATAAAGAATGCATAATATTGTATTATCGAGTAAAAAAAATATTCAAGCTAAAGCACAAAACGATTAGCAGGGATACTCGAATAATGGCTGTATCTATCTAATAAGAATATTTCAAAATGAGTATATGTGTATGTTTGTTTATTTAGAGATAACGTTTAAAATAATTTATAAACAACACGGAATTAATCAAATAAAAATAAGGTTTGAGATAAAATTTAAAATAATTTATTAAATAAAAAAAGTTTAGAGATTTATAATCAAAACAGAATTTATTAAATAAAAAAAGGTTTGAGATTTATCGTAAATGTAATAAACAAGACGGAATAAACTAGTAATGTATTAGTTATTTTTTTCATACAAAAATATTTGGGCAATAGATTCACCATGGAAGGATCTACGAATAGTTTCACCTATAATGTTAGAAGTATCAATAGTAACAAGTTTAGGGCAGATAAGAAGGTGATCTTCTTGCGGGACGCTATTTGTGCAAGCAATGGATTTGATGGGAGAACTGTTCATGATTTCAAGACAATTTCCAGAAAAAATGCCGTGGATAGCAATAACATGAATTTCCTTGACTCCGTGTAGAGACAAAACGTCGATAGCCATTTTTAAAGTATTACCGCTATCAATGATATCATCAACCAAGATTACAGATTTTCCGGTTACTTCTCCTACTAGACCCATAGAGTCACTTCCTTCAGAATTTTCTCGGTGAATAAGAGCAAAACCAAGATTGAGTTTATTGCAAATTGAAGCAACTCTACAGTAAAATATAAAAAAAAGAGTTTATAAATTTCGAAATGATATCAAACTTAAGGAAGGCCGCAAGTAAAAAGCTTGAAAATATAATAGTATTAAAAATGAAAGAAAAAATACCGTTTTGCACCTCCAGCATCAGGGGAGACAACAATAGAAGTTTTCCAGTTTGAAATGTTTGATTTAATATAGTTTAGAATACAAGGTTCGGAGTAAACAACATCCACGGGGATTTTAAAGTAGCCTTGGTACTGAGGATCGTGCAAGTCCAAAGTAATGAGATGATTAGCACCTTAAAACAAAAAAAAAAAAAGTCAAGTAAATAAAGAAGGGTATAAAAGGATAAAAATGCATACCGGCAGATTCTATTAGGCTGGAGATTAGAGTACCGTTTCTTGGGCACCATTTTTGATATTTAGTGTTAGAGAAGTTTTGCTCAACGATGGAGGGGTCGATTAAAGAAATGGTTTTATCGACAGAGGGCTGCCTAGAATAAAAGTATAGGGGGGTAACAACAGAAATTTTGCTAGCACTTCCCATGAGACAAGCTTGGATGAGAATCAAGAGCTCAACATAGTTATCGTTAACGTTGCCACAGCAAGATTGGATGATGTAAACGTGTTTATTTCGTACAGACTCTTTTATTTCAACGCTAGTTTCCTGGTTTGAGAATTTGCCAAGCTTGACGAGAACCAGCTCGACGCATAAATAGTCGGCTATGCCTTGGGAGAGAGATTTGTGGGAGGAGCCGGAGATTATGCAAACGTTTCTCATTTTTAAAGAAAGAGGGCAGAATATATAAAAAAGATACGAGGTAAAATCAAAGGGAGACAACTCCAGTGTAGCGGAAAGAGCAGATTAGGGCGCAATGGAGTAAAACGCAAATATTTTTGCAAGAAAAGATTAAAATCAACTTGTATATTCAGAAAATTAAAGTAGATCGAATATCAAATAAAAGTGCTATTAGAAGTAATAAATTGGCAATAATAATCAAAAAGCACTTAATTGATTGTGTCTGTTGATTTATTGGCTAAATATTAATAAACTACTGGCTGTAAAATGCTTTTTTACAG
>MBFR01000321.1:0-13855 GCA_003086735.1 Smittium simulii
AGTAAAAAAAATTATTATGACTATGCCTTATAATATATCTAGGTCCACGGCTGGTCAATATCTTAAAGATCTGTTTAAACCAAAAGAAATCTTAGATGGTTTCACATTGGTTCCAGAACCCCAAGATAAAATTACAGTGTACGAACTTGGCAAATTTGGTGAAGGTTATATAACAAACGAACATATTATGATTGTAATAAATTGTTTATTCAAGGTTTTATATCCTAAGGACTCACCTGTGGAGGGAGTCGTAATCTACTTTAAAAAAATGAGTTCAGTTATGGCTAAACTTGGTATTTCTCTGACATGGTCTACACCTAACGGTTTAAAGATTTGTCAAAAATATATTAAGTTCGAGACCACACGAATTGAAACCTCGATTTACAAAAATAGATTACGATTAACGCTTAAAACCCCTTTAGATAAATTAAATATCCAAAAGCAATCTTTAGCCTTTATGCCAAATTTTATACATTCGTATGACGCCGCTCTACTTATCTTATTCATTTCAAAATTTAAAAATGAGATGAGTGAACTTAACGTACCTTTGAATCTTTGTGTGGTTCATGACTGTTTTGCCACAACAGCCGATCAAATCCCTAGACTTTCTAACTTAATTCGAATTTCTTTCGGTGAATTATATTCTGATAATATTCTAGACGAATTACATGAGGGTTTCATTTCTCAGATTTTGGATCAGGGTTTTAAAATAGAAGATAATAAAGTTAAAAAAGGAAAAAAAGTCTATACACTACCATTAAAACCAAGGGTAGTAGGACCAGCCTTCAAAACTTTACGATCTATCTATATGGTTAATTAATATGGTTTTCACCCTAAAAGGGGGTGTGTGTAATATTTCCCCATATATAGAAGGAGGAAACCTTTTTAAACGAGGTTTTATTATTTTTTATTCTTTTTAGGTCTTGTAATTTACCCCCCTTGTCTCCATTAAAATTAAGGTATTCCTTTTTTACAAAAATTATTTTTATATATAATTGATATATATTTTTAGAAATTTATTTTTTTACGGAATATTATATTAAATGGGATTAAAGAGGTATTTTCTAAACTTTAAAATGAAGATAAAAAGCAAAAAAGATCCGTTCCGAAAGTTTCTTCCTTCTATATATGGGGGAATATTACATACTTCACTTAAGATGTCGACCTTTCCGCGGTAGTGAAGATAAGTACGCTCAGGCCGAAACTAAGAGACATCCAGTGTATAATCAACTAGGATTACATACTAAAAGCCAGTTATCTGGTAAGCTTAAGCATCGTAACGAACAAAAACCAGAGACAAGCGTTTTTACTCAAAAAAACAAATGAGGTAGAGATAAGGTCTTTAGACCCAATTAATACTAAAAAAAATAATTTTTACACATGCAAATTTACAAAGATATTATGTCAAAGGATATTTCAGATTATAAAAAACAAATGGAGCTAGAGTTACACGCGGCTAGTCTGGGGTTAGAGTCGGAAAAAAGGATTAAAAATCTTATGATGAAAAGGCCATCTTTAAAAATAATATTTGGTAACTATAAGTTAATAGAAGCCGAATTAAAACTATTTAAAAAATCTTTTCCCCGAACCAAAGAAAAGGCCAAGTTAATAATCAAAGGGATGGAACCTAATGTTTTGATAGGGGTTACGTTAAAAACCATTTTAACTCACGCAGAAGCTAACCCAACTATAGATAGTACAGGTTTAATCCTTAAGCTAGGTAGGGATATCTATTTAAAGTATTTATTCCAAACTAATGCTGACACAGAAATAGTTGTGGCCGAATATACTAAAAATATAAATAGTAAGTTAATGGCTGAGCTTGGGCATATCCTATTAACCTTGACTAATTCCAAAACTGGGTTATTAACCAAGATAACCGAAACGATAGGGCCGACGGAGAAAAAAACATATTTTTTATCCAATATCGATTTTAGTGATTTAGGCAACTTAGTTCCGACTAGAATTCCTATGTTAGTACCTCCAAACGTGTGGGATCTAAAGGCCCGCAAGGGAGGATACCTTTTGAATGGTAAAGATTATTTTGAAAATTTAATAATACCTTCAACAAAAAACAGGGGTTCTACAAGACTAGAAAAAGACTTAATAATAAATAGTCTAACTCAGTTACAGGGAGTACCATTCAAAATAAATAAAAGAATGTTAGAGTACTTTTCACTAAATCCACCTGAACCAACTAAACTTAGAAAAGCTTGGGATGGTACTGAGGAAGAAATCCGAAGTCATAACTCTAAATATAGAGCCGTTCTAAAGACTCTAGAAATAGCCAAATTGTTAAAAGATGTGGAAAAATTCTATTTTCCTTACAATATTGATTTTAGGGGGCGGGTTTACTGTCTTTCTGTTTATCTTACACCTCAAGGAACTGAGATAGCCAAATCGTTATTAATATTTAATGCAATGTCATTAGCTGTGAACGAAACCTCTTTAAAAAATTTAAAAGTTTACATAGCAGGTTTATACGGGTTGGGTAAGTTGTCTATTGTGGGTAGATTAGATTGGTTTAGATCGAATTCAGATTGGATTCAAAACGAAAATCATCCAAAATATTCTGAGGCAAAAGAACCTTATTTGTTCAGAGCTGCCTGCTACGAATATAATGATATTATTTCAGGTAAAAAATTAGGTTTTGAACTCCCAATTGGCTTAGATTGCACTTGTTCTGGGCTGCAACATTTATCTGCCCTAACTAGGGATAAACGTATAGCTGGACTTACTAATGTCCTAGAAAATACACCTGATAAAAAGCCCTTAGATATCTATGCTAATTCTGCAGTTAAACTAAAAAGAAAAATAACTTATTTATGCGAGAAAGACCCGACCCTTAAACCTTTACTAAATTTAGAGTGTACCAGAGATTTAGTAAAAAAAATTATTATGACTATGCCTTATAATATATCTAGGTCCACGGCTGGTCAATATCTTAAAGATCTGTTTAAACCAAAAGAAATCTTAGATGGTTTCACATTGGTTCCAGAACCCCAAGATAAAATTACAGTGTACGAACTTGGCAAATTTGGTGAAGGTTATATAACAAACGAACATATTATGATTGTAATAAATTGTTTATTCAAGGTTTTATATCCTAAGGACTCACCTGTGGAGGGAGTCGTAATCTACTTTAAAAAAATGAGTTCAGTTATGGCTAAACTTGGTATTTCTCTGACATGGTCTACACCTAACGGTTTAAAGATTTGTCAAAAATATATTAAGTTCGAGACCACACGAATTGAAACCTCGATTTACAAAAATAGATTACGATTAACGCTTAAAACCCCTTTAGATAAATTAAATATCCAAAAGCAATCTTTAGCCTTTATGCCAAATTTTATACATTCGTATGACGCCGCTCTACTTATCTTATTCATTTCAAAATTTAAAAATGAGATGAGTGAACTTAACGTACCTTTGAATCTTTGTGTGGTTCATGACTGTTTTGCCACAACAGCCGATCAAATCCCTAGACTTTCTAACTTAATTCGAATTTCTTTCGGTGAATTATATTCTGATAATATTCTAGACGAATTACATGAGGGTTTCATTTCTCAGATTTTGGATCAGGGTTTTAAAATAGAAGATAATAAAGTTAAAAAAGGAAAAAAAGTCTATACACTACCATTAAAACCAAGGGTAGTAGGACCAGCCTTCAAAACTTTACGATCTATCTATATGGTTAATTAATATGGTTTTCACCCTAAAAGGGGGTGTGTGTAATATTTCCCCATATATAGAAGGAGGAAACCTTTTTAAACGAGGTTTTATTATTTTTTATTCTTTTTAGGTCTTGTAATTTACCCCCCTTGTCTCCATTAAAATTAAGGTATTCCTTTTTTACAAAAATTATTTTTATATATAATTGATATATATTTTTAGAAATTTATTTTTTTACGGAATATTATATTAAATGGGATTAAAGAGGTATTTTCTAAACTTTAAAATGAAGATAAAAAGCAAAAAAGATCCGTTCCGAAAGTTTCTTCCTTCTATATATGGGGGAATATTACATACTTCACTTAAGATGTCGACCTTTCCGCGGTAGTGAAGATAAGTACGCTCAGGCCGAAACTAAGAGACATCCAGTGTATAATCAACTAGGATTACATACTAAAAGCCAGTTATCTGGTAAGCTTAAGCATCGTAACGAACAAAAACCAGAGACAAGCGTTTTTACTCAAAAAAACAAATGAGGTAGAGATAAGGTCTTTAGACCCAATTAATACTAAAAAAAATAATTTTTACACATGCAAATTTACAAAGATATTATGTCAAAGGATATTTCAGATTATAAAAAACAAATGGAGCTAGAGTTACACGCGGCTAGTCTGGGGTTAGAGTCGGAAAAAAGGATTAAAAATCTTATGATGAAAAGGCCATCTTTAAAAATAATATTTGGTAACTATAAGTTAATAGAAGCCGAATTAAAACTATTTAAAAAATCTTTTCCCCGAACCAAAGAAAAGGCCAAGTTAATAATCAAAGGGATGGAACCTAATGTTTTGATAGGGGTTACGTTAAAAACCATTTTAACTCACGCAGAAGCTAACCCAACTATAGATAGTACAGGTTTAATCCTTAAGCTAGGTAGGGATATCTATTTAAAGTATTTATTCCAAACTAATGCTGACACAGAAATAGTTGTGGCCGAATATACTAAAAATATAAATAGTAAGTTAATGGCTGAGCTTGGGCATATCCTATTAACCTTGACTAATTCCAAAACTGGGTTATTAACCAAGATAACCGAAACGATAGGGCCGACGGAGAAAAAAACATATTTTTTATCCAATATCGATTTTAGTGATTTAGGCAACTTAGTTCCGACTAGAATTCCTATGTTAGTACCTCCAAACGTGTGGGATCTAAAGGCCCGCAAGGGAGGATACCTTTTGAATGGTAAAGATTATTTTGAAAATTTAATAATACCTTCAACAAAAAACAGGGGTTCTACAAGACTAGAAAAAGACTTAATAATAAATAGTCTAACTCAGTTACAGGGAGTACCATTCAAAATAAATAAAAGAATGTTAGAGTACTTTTCACTAAATCCACCTGAACCAACTAAACTTAGAAAAGCTTGGGATGGTACTGAGGAAGAAATCCGAAGTCATAACTCTAAATATAGAGCCGTTCTAAAGACTCTAGAAATAGCCAAATTGTTAAAAGATGTGGAAAAATTCTATTTTCCTTACAATATTGATTTTAGGGGGCGGGTTTACTGTCTTTCTGTTTATCTTACACCTCAAGGAACTGAGATAGCCAAATCGTTATTAATATTTAATGCAATGTCATTAGCTGTGAACGAAACCTCTTTAAAAAATTTAAAAGTTTACATAGCAGGTTTATACGGGTTGGGTAAGTTGTCTATTGTGGGTAGATTAGATTGGTTTAGATCGAATTCAGATTGGATTCAAAACGAAAATCATCCAAAATATTCTGAGGCAAAAGAACCTTATTTGTTCAGAGCTGCCTGCTACGAATATAATGATATTATTTCAGGTAAAAAATTAGGTTTTGAACTCCCAATTGGCTTAGATTGCACTTGTTCTGGGCTGCAACATTTATCTGCCCTAACTAGGGATAAACGTATAGCTGGACTTACTAATGTCCTAGAAAATACACCTGATAAAAAGCCCTTAGATATCTATGCTAATTCTGCAGTTAAACTAAAAAGAAAAATAACTTATTTATGCGAGAAAGACCCGACCCTTAAACCTTTACTAAATTTAGAGTGTACCAGAGATTTAGTAAAAAAAATTATTATGACTATGCCTTATAATATATCTAGGTCCACGGCTGGTCAATATCTTAAAGATCTGTTTAAACCAAAAGAAATCTTAGATGGTTTCACATTGGTTCCAGAACCCCAAGATAAAATTACAGTGTACGAACTTGGCAAATTTGGTGAAGGTTATATAACAAACGAACATATTATGATTGTAATAAATTGTTTATTCAAGGTTTTATATCCTAAGGACTCACCTGTGGAGGGAGTCGTAATCTACTTTAAAAAAATGAGTTCAGTTATGGCTAAACTTGGTATTTCTCTGACATGGTCTACACCTAACGGTTTAAAGATTTGTCAAAAATATATTAAGTTCGAGACCACACGAATTGAAACCTCGATTTACAAAAATAGATTACGATTAACGCTTAAAACCCCTTTAGATAAATTAAATATCCAAAAGCAATCTTTAGCCTTTATGCCAAATTTTATACATTCGTATGACGCCGCTCTACTTATCTTATTCATTTCAAAATTTAAAAATGAGATGAGTGAACTTAACGTACCTTTGAATCTTTGTGTGGTTCATGACTGTTTTGCCACAACAGCCGATCAAATCCCTAGACTTTCTAACTTAATTCGAATTTCTTTCGGTGAATTATATTCTGATAATATTCTAGACGAATTACATGAGGGTTTCATTTCTCAGATTTTGGATCAGGGTTTTAAAATAGAAGATAATAAAGTTAAAAAAGGAAAAAAAGTCTATACACTACCATTAAAACCAAGGGTAGTAGGACCAGCCTTCAAAACTTTACGATCTATCTATATGGTTAATTAATATGGTTTTCACCCTAAAAGGGGGTGTGTGTAATATTTCCCCATATATAGAAGGAGGAAACCTTTTTAAACGAGGTTTTATTATTTTTTATTCTTTTTAGGTCTTGTAATTTACCCCCCTTGTCTCCATTAAAATTAAGGTATTCCTTTTTTACAAAAATTATTTTTATATATAATTGATATATATTTTTAGAAATTTATTTTTTTACGGAATATTATATTAAATGGGATTAAAGAGGTATTTTCTAAACTTTAAAATGAAGATAAAAAGCAAAAAAGATCCGTTCCGAAAGTTTCTTCCTTCTATATATGGGGGAATATTACATACTTCACTTAAGATGTCGACCTTTCCGCGGTAGTGAAGATAAGTACGCTCAGGCCGAAACTAAGAGACATCCAGTGTATAATCAACTAGGATTACATACTAAAAGCCAGTTATCTGGTAAGCTTAAGCATCGTAACGAACAAAAACCAGAGACAAGCGTTTTTACTCAAAAAAACAAATGAGGTAGAGATAAGGTCTTTAGACCCAATTAATACTAAAAAAAATAATTTTTACACATGCAAATTTACAAAGATATTATGTCAAAGGATATTTCAGATTATAAAAAACAAATGGAGCTAGAGTTACACGCGGCTAGTCTGGGGTTAGAGTCGGAAAAAAGGATTAAAAATCTTATGATGAAAAGGCCATCTTTAAAAATAATATTTGGTAACTATAAGTTAATAGAAGCCGAATTAAAACTATTTAAAAAATCTTTTCCCCGAACCAAAGAAAAGGCCAAGTTAATAATCAAAGGGATGGAACCTAATGTTTTGATAGGGGTTACGTTAAAAACCATTTTAACTCACGCAGAAGCTAACCCAACTATAGATAGTACAGGTTTAATCCTTAAGCTAGGTAGGGATATCTATTTAAAGTATTTATTCCAAACTAATGCTGACACAGAAATAGTTGTGGCCGAATATACTAAAAATATAAATAGTAAGTTAATGGCTGAGCTTGGGCATATCCTATTAACCTTGACTAATTCCAAAACTGGGTTATTAACCAAGATAACCGAAACGATAGGGCCGACGGAGAAAAAAACATATTTTTTATCCAATATCGATTTTAGTGATTTAGGCAACTTAGTTCCGACTAGAATTCCTATGTTAGTACCTCCAAACGTGTGGGATCTAAAGGCCCGCAAGGGAGGATACCTTTTGAATGGTAAAGATTATTTTGAAAATTTAATAATACCTTCAACAAAAAACAGGGGTTCTACAAGACTAGAAAAAGACTTAATAATAAATAGTCTAACTCAGTTACAGGGAGTACCATTCAAAATAAATAAAAGAATGTTAGAGTACTTTTCACTAAATCCACCTGAACCAACTAAACTTAGAAAAGCTTGGGATGGTACTGAGGAAGAAATCCGAAGTCATAACTCTAAATATAGAGCCGTTCTAAAGACTCTAGAAATAGCCAAATTGTTAAAAGATGTGGAAAAATTCTATTTTCCTTACAATATTGATTTTAGGGGGCGGGTTTACTGTCTTTCTGTTTATCTTACACCTCAAGGAACTGAGATAGCCAAATCGTTATTAATATTTAATGCAATGTCATTAGCTGTGAACGAAACCTCTTTAAAAAATTTAAAAGTTTACATAGCAGGTTTATACGGGTTGGGTAAGTTGTCTATTGTGGGTAGATTAGATTGGTTTAGATCGAATTCAGATTGGATTCAAAACGAAAATCATCCAAAATATTCTGAGGCAAAAGAACCTTATTTGTTCAGAGCTGCCTGCTACGAATATAATGATATTATTTCAGGTAAAAAATTAGGTTTTGAACTCCCAATTGGCTTAGATTGCACTTGTTCTGGGCTGCAACATTTATCTGCCCTAACTAGGGATAAACGTATAGCTGGACTTACTAATGTCCTAGAAAATACACCTGATAAAAAGCCCTTAGATATCTATGCTAATTCTGCAGTTAAACTAAAAAGAAAAATAACTTATTTATGCGAGAAAGACCCGACCCTTAAACCTTTACTAAATTTAGAGTGTACCAGAGATTTAGTAAAAAAAATTATTATGACTATGCCTTATAATATATCTAGGTCCACGGCTGGTCAATATCTTAAAGATCTGTTTAAACCAAAAGAAATCTTAGATGGTTTCACATTGGTTCCAGAACCCCAAGATAAAATTACAGTGTACGAACTTGGCAAATTTGGTGAAGGTTATATAACAAACGAACATATTATGATTGTAATAAATTGTTTATTCAAGGTTTTATATCCTAAGGACTCACCTGTGGAGGGAGTCGTAATCTACTTTAAAAAAATGAGTTCAGTTATGGCTAAACTTGGTATTTCTCTGACATGGTCTACACCTAACGGTTTAAAGATTTGTCAAAAATATATTAAGTTCGAGACCACACGAATTGAAACCTCGATTTACAAAAATAGATTACGATTAACGCTTAAAACCCCTTTAGATAAATTAAATATCCAAAAGCAATCTTTAGCCTTTATGCCAAATTTTATACATTCGTATGACGCCGCTCTACTTATCTTATTCATTTCAAAATTTAAAAATGAGATGAGTGAACTTAACGTACCTTTGAATCTTTGTGTGGTTCATGACTGTTTTGCCACAACAGCCGATCAAATCCCTAGACTTTCTAACTTAATTCGAATTTCTTTCGGTGAATTATATTCTGATAATATTCTAGACGAATTACATGAGGGTTTCATTTCTCAGATTTTGGATCAGGGTTTTAAAATAGAAGATAATAAAGTTAAAAAAGGAAAAAAAGTCTATACACTACCATTAAAACCAAGGGTAGTAGGACCAGCCTTCAAAACTTTACGATCTATCTATATGGTTAATTAATATGGTTTTCACCCTAAAAGGGGGTGTGTGTAATATTTCCCCATATATAGAAGGAGGAAACCTTTTTAAACGAGGTTTTATTATTTTTTATTCTTTTTAGGTCTTGTAATTTACCCCCCTTGTCTCCATTAAAATTAAGGTATTCCTTTTTTACAAAAATTATTTTTATATATAATTGATATATATTTTTAGAAATTTATTTTTTTACGGAATATTATATTAAATGGGATTAAAGAGGTATTTTCTAAACTTTAAAATGAAGATAAAAAGCAAAAAAGATCCGTTCCGAAAGTTTCTTCCTTCTATATATGGGGGAATATTACATACTTCACTTAAGATGTCGACCTTTCCGCGGTAGTGAAGATAAGTACGCTCAGGCCGAAACTAAGAGACATCCAGTGTATAATCAACTAGGATTACATACTAAAAGCCAGTTATCTGGTAAGCTTAAGCATCGTAACGAACAAAAACCAGAGACAAGCGTTTTTACTCAAAAAAACAAATGAGGTAGAGATAAGGTCTTTAGACCCAATTAATACTAAAAAAAATAATTTTTACACATGCAAATTTACAAAGATATTATGTCAAAGGATATTTCAGATTATAAAAAACAAATGGAGCTAGAGTTACACGCGGCTAGTCTGGGGTTAGAGTCGGAAAAAAGGATTAAAAATCTTATGATGAAAAGGCCATCTTTAAAAATAATATTTGGTAACTATAAGTTAATAGAAGCCGAATTAAAACTATTTAAAAAATCTTTTCCCCGAACCAAAGAAAAGGCCAAGTTAATAATCAAAGGGATGGAACCTAATGTTTTGATAGGGGTTACGTTAAAAACCATTTTAACTCACGCAGAAGCTAACCCAACTATAGATAGTACAGGTTTAATCCTTAAGCTAGGTAGGGATATCTATTTAAAGTATTTATTCCAAACTAATGCTGACACAGAAATAGTTGTGGCCGAATATACTAAAAATATAAATAGTAAGTTAATGGCTGAGCTTGGGCATATCCTATTAACCTTGACTAATTCCAAAACTGGGTTATTAACCAAGATAACCGAAACGATAGGGCCGACGGAGAAAAAAACATATTTTTTATCCAATATCGATTTTAGTGATTTAGGCAACTTAGTTCCGACTAGAATTCCTATGTTAGTACCTCCAAACGTGTGGGATCTAAAGGCCCGCAAGGGAGGATACCTTTTGAATGGTAAAGATTATTTTGAAAATTTAATAATACCTTCAACAAAAAACAGGGGTTCTACAAGACTAGAAAAAGACTTAATAATAAATAGTCTAACTCAGTTACAGGGAGTACCATTCAAAATAAATAAAAGAATGTTAGAGTACTTTTCACTAAATCCACCTGAACCAACTAAACTTAGAAAAGCTTGGGATGGTACTGAGGAAGAAATCCGAAGTCATAACTCTAAATATAGAGCCGTTCTAAAGACTCTAGAAATAGCCAAATTGTTAAAAGATGTGGAAAAATTCTATTTTCCTTACAATATTGATTTTAGGGGGCGGGTTTACTGTCTTTCTGTTTATCTTACACCTCAAGGAACTGAGATAGCCAAATCGTTATTAATATTTAATGCAATGTCATTAGCTGTGAACGAAACCTCTTTAAAAAATTTAAAAGTTTACATAGCAGGTTTATACGGGTTGGGTAAGTTGTCTATTGTGGGTAGATTAGATTGGTTTAGATCGAATTCAGATTGGATTCAAAACGAAAATCATCCAAAATATTCTGAGGCAAAAGAACCTTATTTGTTCAGAGCTGCCTGCTACGAATATAATGATATTATTTCAGGTAAAAAATTAGGTTTTGAACTCCCAATTGGCTTAGATTGCACTTGTTCTGGGCTGCAACATTTATCTGCCCTAACTAGGGATAAACGTATAGCTGGACTTACTAATGTCCTAGAAAATACACCTGATAAAAAGCCCTTAGATATCTATGCTAATTCTGCAGTTAAACTAAAAAGAAAAATAACTTATTTATGCGAGAAAGACCCGACCCTTAAACCTTTACTAAATTTAGAGTGTACCAGAGATTTAGTAAAAAAAATTATTATGACTATGCCTTATAATATATCTAGGTCCACGGCTGGTCAATATCTTAAAGATCTGTTTAAACCAAAAGAAATCTTAGATGGTTTCACATTGGTTCCAGAACCCCAAGATAAAATTACAGTGTACGAACTTGGCAAATTTGGTGAAGGTTATATAACAAACGAACATATTATGATTGTAATAAATTGTTTATTCAAGGTTTTATATCCTAAGGACTCACCTGTGGAGGGAGTCGTAATCTACTTTAAAAAAATGAGTTCAGTTATGGCTAAACTTGGTATTTCTCTGACATGGTCTACACCTAACGGTTTAAAGATTTGTCAAAAATATATTAAGTTCGAGACCACACGAATTGAAACCTCGATTTACAAAAATAGATTACGATTAACGCTTAAAACCCCTTTAGATAAATTAAATATCCAAAAGCAATCTTTAGCCTTTATGCCAAATTTTATACATTCGTATGACGCCGCTCTACTTATCTTATTCATTTCAAAATTTAAAAATGAGATGAGTGAACTTAACGTACCTTTGAATCTTTGTGTGGTTCATGACTGTTTTGCCACAACAGCCGATCAAATCCCTAGACTTTCTAACTTAATTCGAATTTCTTTCGGTGAATTATATTCTGATAATATTCTAGACGAATTACATGAGGGTTTCATTTCTCAGATTTTGGATCAGGGTTTTAAAATAGAAGATAATAAAGTTAAAAAAGGAAAAAAAGTCTATACACTACCATTAAAACCAAGGGTAGTAGGACCAGCCTTCAAAACTTTACGATCTATCTATATGGTTAATTAATATGGTTTTCACCCTAAAAGGGGGTGTGTGTAATATTTCCCCATATATAGAAGGAAGAAACTTTCGGAACGGATCTTTTTTGCTTTTTATCTTCATTTTAAAGTTTAGAAAATACCTCTTTAATCCCATTTAATATAATATTCCGTAAAAAAATAAATTTCTAAAAATATATATCAATTATATATAAAAATAATTTTTGTAAAAAAGGAATACCTTAATTTTAATGGAGACAAGGGGGGTAAATTACAAGACCTAAAAAGAATAAAAAATAATAAAACCTCGTTTAAAAAGGTTTCCTCCTTCTATATATGGGGAAATATTACACACACCCCCTTTTAGGGTGAAAACCATATTAATTAACCATATAGATAGATCGTAAAGTTTTGAAGGCTGGTCCTACTACCCTTGGTTTTAATGGTAGTGTATAGACTTTTTTTCCTTTTTTAACTTTATTATCTTCTATTTTAAAACCCTGATCCAAAATCTGAGAAATGAAACCCTCATGTAATTCGTCTAGAATATTATCAGAATATAATTCACCGAAAGAAATTCGAATTAAGTTAGAAAGTCTAGGGATTTGATCGGCTGTTGTGGCAAAACAGTCATGAACCACACAAAGATTCAAAGGTACGTTAAGTTCACTCATCTCATTTTTAAATTTTGAAATGAATAAGATAAGTAGAGCGGCGTCATACGAATGTATAAAATTTGGCATAAAGGCTAAAGATTGCTTTTGGATATTTAATTTATCTAAAGGGGTTTTAAGCGTTAATCGTAATCTATTTTTGTAAATCGAGGTTTCAATTCGTGTGGTCTCGAACTTAATATATTTTTGACAAATCTTTAAACCGTTAGGTGTAGACCATGTCAGAGAAATACCAAGTTTAGCCATAACTGAACTCATTTTTTTAAAGTAGATTACGACTCCCTCCACAGGTGAGTCCTTAGGATATAAAACCTTGAATAAACAATTTATTACAATCATAATATGTTCGTTTGTTATATAACCTTCACCAAATTTGCCAAGTTCGTACACTGTAATTTTATCTTGGGGTTCTGGAACCAATGTGAAACCATCTAAGATTTCTTTTGGTTTAAACAGATCTTTAAGATATTGACCAGCCGTGGACCTAGATATATTATAAGGCATAGTCATAATAATTTTTTTTACTAAATCTCTGGTACACTCTAAATTTAGTAAAGGTTTAAGGGTCGGGTCTTTCTCGCATAAATAAGTTATTTTTCTTTTTAGTTTAACTGCAGAATTAGCATAGATATCTAAGGGCTTTTTATCAGGTGTATTTTCTAGGACATTAGTAAGTCCAGCTATACGTTTATCCCTAGTTAGGGCAGATAAATGTTGCAGCCCAGAACAAGTGCAATCTAAGCCAATTGGGAGTTCAAAACCTAATTTTTTACCTGAAATAATATCATTATATTCGTAGCAGGCAGCTCTGAACAAATAAGGTTCTTTTGCCTCAGAATATTTTGGATGATTTTCGTTTTG
>MBFR01000325.1:29528-42551 GCA_003086735.1 Smittium simulii
TTTTTTTTTTTGTGTTTTAAATTAGGTAATTGGAAGTATAAATATATTTATTTTAGTCGACTTTATCAACTCTTAAAATTCCTGCTGCAGTACCTATTGCTAAATATGCGCTATGACCCATGGAAGGATGCCATGCAACAGTTTGAATACCAGAAAGTGGATGCTGAGCAGGTCTTAGATCTCTTTTATTATGGTTTTGTTTAAGTATTGACTTTTCCTCTGAGAACTCAAAAATTTTATCTTCTGGATTATACTTTAGTCGGCAGAAAACCTGTGCGTAAAAGTCTTTTTTTAAACTTGATCGAATCCCTTCAATTGGCAAGTTTAATAAAAATAGGCCTCCATCAGAAGAAACAGAGGCAACCACTCTATGTACAGGAGACTTTGCTAACGCCCATATATGTGAGCTATGATAAATGACACCAGGCTGGTTAGTATGGTTATTGAAATCTACTAAGCTTTCACCGATTAATGGTTTTTCTTGATAAAAGTAGTCTCGTTTTACTAGAGCAAGCATCTTTGCAGTTTCAGGATCAAGTTGATCTAGTGTTAAATCATCTTTACCCCACGGAACTTCTTTAAAAATTTTTGATGAACTTTTATTTAAAGATGAAGTTGGAAGATTTGCGTTAATTTCTGCATTTTTTTTATTAAAAGTATCTATGGTATGCTCGTTCATTATATCAATTAGGTTAAGTAAACTATAAGGGACATTTTTTAAGTCTTTAAAAATTTCTCGAATGTACTCAATTGAAACTTTCCCAGATTCCATAAAAGCAGAAGAAGAATTTTTTTTCTTTCGGTACAATTTTGTAGCATTTTCAGACTTTTGTTGATGGCTTATATTATCATATTGCAGAGATTCTAAATTACTTATATATGATTCAACTTCATTTGGCTCGTGTATAATTTCTTCGGATTCTAAAAATAAACTTTTAAGATTTTTATTGTAATGATCATCAACTTTTAAGGATTGTAACTTTTTTACTTGAATAAGTTCACGCCCAATCATGTTATAGAGATTTCTAATAAATGTCGAATTAGCAGTGCTAACTCCTTTAATCACCCAGTCAGAATCGTTAAATAAATAAACTAGCCCATTACTTGACCAAATCAAAGGGCTTCGCCAAAAGTTTGATTTAGATACCATCATTGAATTTACAGTTAAAGTTGATAGCGAGTCTATCGTGAGTGATGATGTATGCCCTCCAATTGAAAAAACAAGATTTTTTAAAGGAAGGTGAGCTACAATTCCTTTTACTTGTGACTTTGATGCTTCAATTTGCTCTCGAGATTTATTATTTATTAGAATGCTCTTTTGCTCAGTACTAATAATTGAAGAGATATTTGGTGGAAAAACGTCGGCAGAAACAGCAAAAAAGTTATTTGATTGGAAAGAAACCACAGGCATCAGATTGATATCAAGTTCATCTGAATTATTAGAGCTAGCTTCTAAACTCTTGGGTGATTCGGTTGGTTTCTGATTATTTTTATTAGTAATTCTGCGAATTTTTGCATCTATAGCGTCTGATACGCTCCAAATAGCAATAGTTCCATCATTTCCACATACCATTACACGATCGCAACCCACCCATGTTAGTTTATTTACCGATGATCCAGGTAATCTAATATCTAAAATAAGTTTAGGAAGAGTAATTCCCGCTGGCGGATTAGAGCTTTGAGTTTTAGAGTTTTCTTCAGTTTCAGTTGACTCGGGAATAATTGAATCTGGCCTAGGGACAGAAAAGATTCCTGCTGATCCATCTCCAAATACAGCAGCAAGAATTCCAATATGGCGATATTTTTTTGAATCGTAAACATCAAATTCATCAATATCTAATGAGCTTACATCAGAATCCGATTTTGGTACATTAGGCAATTTTGAAATGAGCGAAGGACGCCCCAGCTTTTTGTGCTTTTTTGTATGAGGATTATTAGTAAAATCTAATGTATTCTTAAAAAAAACGTAATCTTCCATATTGTCTGCTGGGCGTAGTGGACACCAACTTAATTGCCAAACAGGGCCACGATTATGGCATATAAAGAGTTTACATTTTAGCGCTTTATTGGTAGAATTGTGTTCCCAAATTTGAATTATATTGTTAGAAGGCATTTCATCACTTTTAATATAAGAGTCGTTTAAAGAATAATGGTTTCCTGTATTTTTTTTTATTCCACCTACTGCTAGAAAACTGATTTCATTAATTGTTTGAGGAGCCCAATCCAGTGTCATTATATTAATTCCGGCATTTGCTATTTGTGTCTTGGATCCATCAACAGTATGCTCTAACTGGCCTAGATTATGAAAACTGTTGGATATGATAGAAAAAGGTGTAGCATTTAATATTTGCGGGTTAATTTTAGTTTGATTTAAAATTTTCTGAGGATCACATGATATGTTCCCATCTTTTTCTTTTCCATGTAAAATATTAATTTTTAAAACCTCATTATCCTTTTGGTAAAATAATTCAATCAGTTTGGGCTTCAAAGCGACCCAATCAAAGAACTGAGCAATAGCACACTGTGAGTCGTGTTGATACTTGGTATTGTTTTCTTCAATATTAGAATTTGATAAGAAAGAGCAAACCGAGTTCATAGTCTGCCAAGAGGTGTCACTAGAGGCAACTCGCATTAAAGGTACATCTCCATACACGCATCTATTGTATTTTGGAATATGAATATAGGAAGCACCGATATATCTGTGCATTCTTAAATCTAGAGGTGGTAATACGTTATGAGCCTCAAATTCATGTAAATACTTGGTATTAATAACTCTATTATCCAAAGTTTTAAATGTTAAATCAGGTAAAGAGTCAGAAGACACGATATTGGTGGTTTGTGTAATTCTTTGAGATACGGGAGCAATGCGTTTTTTACGACCACGCAGGGGTTTTTTAGCCAAGTTACGATATGTGTGATTTTTTTTATAGTTGGTAAGCTGGTGATAATCAGAATCCGAATCACCTGATAAATCGACAACAACAGATGTATCTGAGCTATCTGATTTTTGATTAGAATCTAAGCTGAATTTAATAATTTCATTAGATAAAGAAGTGTGTTTATGTGCCCTAGTTTTATTTGAATCCAAAATATTTGTTAAATTTATATCAGGCTCGCCAAGATTATACTTGTTCAGTCTACCAATTTTTATAAACTGATTAGTTTTACTTTCGGTTATTCCAAGGGGTTTATCTTGACTGGTAGTATCATTATCGTTGACAGACAGAAAAGATTTTGAAAGTGTTGTTTGTGTTTTTTTGATACTATTTGTACTAGAATAATGCTGTATATTATCTATATATTAGTTAAAAACATAAAAGCTTCATAATATTAGTGTTAGTGAATAGTATTATATGTAAAATAACGCTATTAATGAAACTTACCGCGTTTAATTCCAGTAAAGTATTCTAAATCTTCAGAAATCCGAGTATTAGAAGAGTTAAAATTATTTTTGGCTTCCAATGTGTATAAAGATTGTAGATCAATTGATTTACCGCCATTCTTTTTTTTTGTTTTAATAATAGAAGTTATTTCATCAGCTTCTTTTAAACTATCTTTATATGAATTTCCACGCTCCTTATCTAAAACGTTTTCAGAAGCATCACTCGAATAACTCAGAGCACTATTAGCTGTTTTTCTAACTTTTCTTAAAGTTCTTTTATCAAATATGCTTTTAGAAAAATCAATGCCTCGATCCAATGAGCTTATTTGATTTTCAGATTTCCTTGGTCGTCCAACAGGCCTTTTTTTTTTAACAATAGAATCATCAGTACCAGCCAAATCATTTTTTATATGTAGGTTGCTTATGTATGCATTTTCTGTAGCCAGGTGATCCGTTTCTGTGTTTCCAGGCAATAAACTATCTTTATTGATATCGATGTCCTTAGGGGAGTTATGAATACTAACATATTGAGCCAAATTGCTAGGTTTAGATAATTTCTCACTAGAGTCAGTAGAGTCTTTACTATAGTTAAAAAGTTTATTGGTATTAATTTTTGCGTCTAAACAGTCACCAGAAAAGCTTGATTCTATAATATCTTGTGAAGTTAAGTGTACATCATCGACTGGTTCATCGCTAATGTTATTTGTTTGAGGATTTTCATGTAGTAAATCTATTATAATAGTATAAAAATAATTTAAATATTTTATTCAGTAATAAATAGATGTTTAAGATTGACTATTAAAAAAAAATTTACCTTGCAAATCACCATCTATAGGACGTTTTGGCTCAGTTGCTTTATCCGAATCATTGAAAAATTCAGCAAGAGATTTTGGATGCAATTTATTATTTTGATTTAAAGGAAGAGGTGTTTTTCTAGGCCTTCCTACTGGTCTTTTAATACTTGGGGTAATTTTATTTGAAGTTAGTTCGGGATTTTGAGAAGTGCTATTAGATGTTGTGACCAATGTTTTTGATTTATCGCTCAATGTAATATTTTTAGAAGCAGCAGTAGAAAGAACTGGAGTTGTAGAAGACATAGATTTTTCCAATAATTTTTTTTCAGATTTAATTTTTGAATAATAGGTCTTTTGATTAGAATTGCTTTTTGAAAAAATTTTCAAAGATATAGAAGTTGATTTAGCAGGAGTGGATTCCAAATACACTTTTGTTTTAGTAATAGATTCAAGATTATTATCAAGAGATGTGATTTTTCTTGGTCTACCTCGACCCCTTTTAACTGGCATAAGAGATGTTTCTAGATTTTCATTATCAGCGTATGAGCCATTAGCAAAGATTAAATCATGATCGGGTAAAGCTTTATTAATCGATTTTTTCGACAGAAGGCTAGAAGAATCAGAATTTAAGCCGGAACATTTAGAAATGCTTCTAGTACTAGGAGTATGCTCTATACTCCGTGTAAAATCGCTTTCGCTTAGACTTGTCAATGGGCTATCGGTGAGAGGTGAATTTATACTCGAAGAAGCAGGGGTTGTACGATTTTTAAATTTAATTTTAATAGATTTCGGAGAAGTTTTTGAGATCGAAAGAGTATCGGATTTACGCGGTCTTCCGCGTTTTTTTTTAACAACAGGTGTTTCTTGAGATAATTTCTTTGAGTTTTTATAAGATTTGGTATTATAACCAGAAGAATATTCTAGAGATTCGCTATTATAAGAAGAATCTTTACTGGCTTTAAGAGTAGTTTCAGAAAAAAACTGTTTCAAATTATTATTCAAGCCAGCTGCAAGTGGTATATCTCCGATATCTTCTAATTTATCGTTTGTAGTTTTAAGAATTTTCCTAGGTCTACCTAAACGCTTTTTGGGCTGATTAAGGTTAGTGTTTGAGGTGAGACTATTTTCAATATTTAATTGTCTTTTTAGATTTAAGGGTAAATCTTGACTGTCAGGGCCAATATCCAGGCTTGAATCTGGAGTTGATATGACCTTAGGGATATTATTCAGATCAACACTTACCTCGAGATTAGTCAATAAAGATAATCTTTCTGGCTCGATTCTATCCTTTTCTTCCAAAGTAAAATTTTTAATTATAGGGCTTGCGCTATTCTGAGTAGTTTTATAAGAGCTTTCATCCGCTTTTAGTGTAGTGTCAACCCTGGATTGTTCTAATAAAGTATTCTGAGAAATATTAGTCAATGAATTCTGAATAGACATATGAGCTGAAAGTTGTTTTGATACTTGTAGCTCTATTATTAATAAAAAATGGATATTTATGAATTAAATGAAACTTATGAAACATATCACAAATATAAAGCTAAAAAGCAGCAGCAAGCTTTGATAAAATTACCTGGTATTATATCTATAGGAGGTATCGTAGGACTTTGAGGTAGTCTAACATCAGTTGATAACTCTGGAGCTATTTGGGTAGGTAATATTATATTATCAGAAAAAACATCAAGGTTCTGATCTACGGAAAGAATAGCTATCCTAGATTCAGTGTTCGACTCTTCTGCAGTATCACTTGGCATAGTTATTTACATAGAGTAGCAAGAAGCAGCTATCACAAGATACCACAAATAAAGCAAGAGAATATTTACTTGCAACAAAGAGATATAATAAAAAAGCTGGATAGGACAATTGGTGGAGAGAGTTAAAAAACAGAAACTTGATGTATAAGATGCAAGAATTACATGCGCTGTGTAAATAGGGGATTTAGCTGTTATAAATGAATTCGAGCGTATCGACGCAGAAAATCTGATTCCAAGACAAGTTTTTGCAAAGGATTTTATAATAAAGATTTTTCGAACGGCTTATATGGCGAATTAACAAGCCAGAGTTTTTTGCTAATAATACAGAACTGTCAAAATGTTTATTACCATAAAAATCCACCAACAAAAAGTGCCAAATAGAACAAAATTTTTTTTGTTGGCCTTTTTGTAGAAAATTATAGTATTCGTGCAGATTCCAACAAAAAAGAACGATGTTTGGTGGAAAGTATTTGAAATGTCCGCTCAATATTTTTCTCAAAACAGGAAATGACAGTACTGTGGTGTAACCATAGGCTTAGTTTGCTAAAACGGTTGGTTTGTTTACATGTATATTTGAGCTTATATAATAGGCTATAATAGTTGCTCAAAAAGTAATATTCGCTAGCGTGTATCAAGTTTTACGTAACACATATTGGTTTTGCCACAAAGATGTTTCGTACTGTTTTTTTTTTCTCATTAAATACGTTTTTGTTGCAAATAATATATTATTCAAAGAGAATATAGCAAACAACCTACTTTTATAAAATTGCATAATAATTCACTTTTGCCACATTTAAAACTATCTTAATATGTATTAATATATAATCTTTTCCACAAAAAAAGAAGCATTCAAAAATATTGAGAATTTTATAGCCACTTGTTTTTGCTCTTAAATACACAATTAACAAGCATTGTAGATGGTCAATAAAGGATGATCTTTAATCTTATAACCAAGCTACATTTAATATATTGTTCGTCAACTAAAATTTTTCAATAGTTTGTATTCAACAATGAATCTTCAATTAATCATGGCAAATACAATTATTTTAAATAATAAATCAGCTCAAAAAATAAAAATACTTGGCCAAAATAATATACCATCATGTTCACTCTTTCTTATCATAGCAAATCGGGGTTTAATTGTAAACATAAAATTACTGCTTTGTGCTCGATTGATTTACTGTTTGCTCATTATCTCACTTGTTATATTATATATTTGGCCTGTATATATCTGATAGTAAATATAAGCTTGCACAGTACTTTGTTTTATTCTCAAAGTCGATATATCGTTCCATATTGATACTCGTATAACAACATAGTATCAGTTTAAAAATCCCATTGAACTATGATTTTTGATAAATATTATCATATAAACAAATACATTGCACCTTTGTGGTTAGTACACGCCCTAGTCTGTTCAAAAAGTTATACTGTTTTTTGAGCGCATTTAAAATCTAATATGATGTTGGCTGCAAATTTATTGTTGTGTGCTCATACTATACCATGTCCTATTATTGCGCTACGCGTATATACTACAAGTACGCAATTTAATACATTTTATAAACTTTTTGGTGTTATAAATTATAACCAAAAATGACATTATTAGCAGATCAAAGAATTAAAAAGATCAAACTTTTATTAAAGAATAATTTTACGAGTCTGGTAAAAACACAATATACTTTTTGTGTACATGGCGGCCATTAAAGTTTTTGTGCTATAATATCTTGTTTTGATTTTTAAAGACGTTATAGATAAATGATTGCAAAGCCAGATTACTCTTCGACAAGTATCAAAACATTTCAATAATTCCATGGTCTATCGATAGTAAAGAATCGTTTATAAAAACAGTATTATTTGTAATAATATATCAAGTAGTTTTTTAAAATTATCTAAAAATACACTATATATTACCTCTTTTCTGACATTCTAGAGTCACTGTACCTGGTGGGTATTGGTTCCGAGGGATTGGTACTAATCTAATTCTGTTAAGTATTAGATAGCGTGGAAGTGCAATTGCGTTTAGAAACTTGATTGTTATCAGTATAGTTTTATCACAGAGCACATTTCAATCCTTGTATGTAGATAAACTTGAAAACCGAGTTTTGGCAACTAATCCATTCTATATTGATGCATATATGTTGCCTAAAATGAGAAAAAGTAGTCAATACCCGCACTAATATCGCCTGGAAATTGGCTCCTTCCGGATCCGTTTTTTTTTAGATTCTCGATACCTTATTTTTTTGAGGTTCTGTGGCTCATATTGTCAAACAAATGCTTAATAGACACTTGGTGTATTTTTTAATGCAAGTTTTGGAGTTATAATTGTATTATTTTTTGGGGGGGTTTTTTTTTCATTTTTTTGGCTATTTTTTGATGGAAAATTAAAATAATAATCATTTTTTGATCAGGGTCAATTAAACCTGTCTTTGTATAGTCTATACTCTAAACGAGTACGCTTAACCGAGTACAAATTTGGCTCAGAAGCAGCACTTTGGCTCATATTAGCCACATTTGACATGACAAAAGTGCAAAATACTAATATTTTCGAAGATTTTTGTAAAATTTAAAGCTTCTAGTAGTACAATAAGCATATTGGGTTTTTTTATTATAAATGTATGTGCTTAACTGTTGATAAAAAATATAAAATCTTAGATATGAGAGTAATCTCGAATATTTAAATGTGAATAGAAAGTCAATATTTTACCTAGCTTTAAGAGCTATATTATGTTTGTACTGTAAATTTTCTAGACAGAGAAATTTATTATTTTTTTGAAATTTTTCTACAGTTAATTTAAAACAAAAAAACCATCCAACCACCAACAAAATATTAGATAATCACATAGTCTATTAGTGTTCATATAGTTATCAATTTATTAAAATTTAGTAATTAGGTTATTATATGAGACAGTATTCGACAAAGCTATATTACAGCAAAGTAAAAATCATTTCAATACGAAGTAGACCTATCACCTTCTAAATCTAACATTGGTGTGTTTGAGGCAATAGTGTTAGCACCAGTGTAATTTCCGCAGTATTCTTGTGTATTATTTTTTGAAAATGTAGTCAAGTTTCTTTGATCAATCAGCCAGGGTGAAGGATCGTTATTTTTTGTAGAATTTAAATTAGAATTTTGACACTGATCGAGTGAGGTAGAGTTTAAATTGTACAGTATATTATCGCAGCTTTGATTTTTTTCGCGCAAAGGGTTACTGACTTTTGTAGGTGTGAGAAAATCTATATTTGAAAGATTATTAAATGTATTCAGATCTTTTAGTGCAAATGTCTGGTTTACCAGAGTTGTAGCACTTTGATCATTATCTATATTTTGAATGGCTGGAGTCAACATTATAGAATTTTTATTATTGCAAATATTTTCTTTTGCATAGTTACCAGTTTGTGGCGAGTTGAGCAAGATATGGTTACAATTTCCTTGCAAAAGATTAGAAGTTGGCATTAAAAACGCATTATCATTAGAAAGCATAGCATGATTACTTTTTTTTAATTTTATATTGAAATTAGAAGAGTTAGCGAAGCTAGTTGAAATATTTGACAAGTTTTGTAAATCAGATGGAATAAATTGTACTTTGGAGTGCTTAAAATTTGAGTGAAATCTTTGTGAAGATGATCTTGTAGATATTTGATGCTGATACTCGCACGATTGAGCCATTGCTCCATTAGAGTAATATGATGCATGTGGTGTGTAATTCAAAAGGTTTGGTGTTAAACTGACTTGAGTTAATTGTTCAGATTCGGTAATACCGTTGCTTGAAGTTTCCATAATAACAATGGGGTTGTTAGGTGTACCGTTATAATTGAAACCGAAATTCGTTACTGGTTGAGACAAATTTTTTGTAAAGTGATTGCCCAAGTTCGATTTAATACTATTTTGAAGAGCTAGTGGCTGCGTACTTGCAGCTATATTAGCATTGTTTTCAAGAAAATTAAAAGTAGATTGAGCTGCAGAAGATACTGAACTAAAACTTTTGGATAAATGTGAATTAGATTTACATAAACGTTTTGTATAATCAAAGTCAACCAAAGGTAATGGCAATTTATTTTTAGCAAGAGGACGTTTGACACTATCTAGAAGAAGATCAAGTTCAGCCCAGTTAGAGTCATCATTTGCAAACGCTTGATGTGAGCTCGATTCAATGTGGTTTAGCATGTCATCGTATTTGAGTTTGCAATTTTCACAATATCCAGGACGCGAAACTAAAGTCTGGCGAGATTGCGTTGTAGGTTTTTTAGATTGAGTTGCAGGAAGATTTAAACGTGGATGAGGTTTTATTTTCCTTTCTAGATTATTTGCAGAATTAGCTAAAGTTAGCTGAGATTTATTAACACTTTTTGTATAGTTAACATTATTAGAAATTTGAGGTTGATTAAGTTGTTTATTATTATTCGATAGATCAGCAGAAGGGCGGATAGGCTGCTCAAGTCGAGAAAGTTGATCTACTCTAGACTGAACTTGATTATTTAAATTTTGAATATGGGTGTTTTTATCATAAGGATATGGTCTATTAATGGTGGAAGTTGAAGTAATAGAATTCAAAGCTACAGCGCCAGAAGCAACAGAATCGATTACATGAGAAGAACCTACTGCGTTTAATAATTGAGCATTTTTGGGCCAAATAAGCTCATTATTTTCCATGAGATCAGCTATACCTTGCTGATTTTGAGCCAAGTTTTTTTTATTTTCAACAGAATTTGTAAAATTTTCAGATTGAGAATTATCCGAAGTAGTTTGATCTTCAGAGTATTCACACTCGTCATCTTTTTGAGACAGCACATTTTTCTCCGAGTCAAAATTCGAATTAGAGTCTGAGTCCGAGTCTTTGCTAGATGTAGAATCATCATAACGAACAAATGGACATCGGCCTTTGGGGACATAGTATAATTTTGGCCAACCTATTTCTTCACCCTTTTCAGGAGGAGGGTATTCGTTCGCAAGAATTGACCTGTGAAGGTGATCCAAATCTTCGATCAAAATATAATAGTATTGAAAGTAGTAAAAATCGATACCAGAAATGCCTTTTGCAGAAAGAGTTCCTCTTGAAGAGAGTTTTTCTTTTTGAATAATTTCAGAAAGATTTCTCTTGCCTAAAATTTTAGACTCTTGTATATTTGCGGCTTGATGCGATGGAAGCAAGTATTTTAAAACGCGATTTAAAAGCTTATCTACAGTCCAAATTTTAAGTCCAAATTTTTGAGCAGCAGCAAGCACGTTTGAACCTGTTTGAGATTTTTCTAAAGAGTTGGGAAAAATTTCTGGGATAATAACATGAGTTACTTCATTTACAGAAAAAAAAGATTCTACTTTCTATATAATGAAAAATAATAATGAAACAATTATAAAGACTTGATAGTATATACTTTAAGGAATAAAAAAAATGCAAACTCGGGGATAACTTCACGTTGAGTGTTATACAGCAAAAAAAGATATAAAAAGACTTACAGCAGACAAAGATTTAACAGCAGTTGAAAGGCTTTTAGTCAGGTTATCAGGGACACCATCAAAGTAAAAGCTAAATTTAGGAAAAGCATGCCTGTAAGCAACAATCCATTCATGAAGTTTTGATTTGTGGGAGTCAATTTTTGCTTTTTGAGAAAGAGATTGAATAGTTGTATCGTTATTTTTTGTGGCTTTAGCAGGGGTTTGTTGAAGAGTTTTTAAAGAAGAGTAGTTGTTTACCAAAGTTAAAGAGGCGGTATCAAAGTTAGTTGGAAATTCTATTTTAGAGTGAAGAGGAGTTTTAAGCATATCGGAATTGTAATTGCCATTTTTTGAAGGAGTAGGGTTGACATTTACAGATAGTTGTGTAGCAGCCAAGTTTAAAGAGTCTTTAGTGTGAAGAGTAGAATTTTTGTGAGCAACTTTAGTTTGGTCTTGTTTAGATAAATTTTGGTTATTAGGAGTAATGTTGAGCTGAGAGTTAAGCATTTTAGACTCTATATCCAAAAGAGTAGGAGAGATAAAGGAGTCTTTTATAGAGGTAGAAAAGATATTTAAGTTGGTGGACTCGGCTTGTTCAAAAAGTCGACTGGTGTTATGAAAAACTAATTTTCTATTGTTCATATCCCACAGCAAGGGAAGGTGATGGTTCCTTTGCTAGCAAAGAGCAAGCTAAACATAAATGTGATACAAAAAATTTTTTTTTTAGTAAACTTTAGACCAAGTCAAGCTAAAAAGAGAAAAAGAAAAGAGTGAATTTGTAAGAAAGATTAAAGACGGAGGAGAGTAGGAGAAGACAAGATTGCAAAACAGGAAGAGAAAGTAGATCACTAGTCAGATACTGAGCAACAATTATTTATGCGAAAACGTTAGAGGGCAGCAAAAATTGAAAAGCGATATACAAGAAATAACTCCTAATTGACAGTAAGAGCAAAAATATCAAGACAAAGAATGAAAAGTAGACATGTAATAAGGAATGCGAAAAAGTATCAGTATAATAATAACAGAAAGAAAGGATATAATTAAGCAAAGAAGATAAGAAAGATTTATTGAAGTAGCTAAGATATAGATAGGGTTTTGAGGCGATAGAGGGCAAAGCAGAGTAATTAAAGGCGGCAAAAAAGCAGTAAATCTACACGAAATTTTTTTTTCATTAGACAATGGAAGAAATACAGGATAGAAACAGCATTTACATAAATGACGCGGAGACTTTCTAGACTCAGATAAAGGGCCAAAAGACGAGGATTGGCCGTAATTTTAGAAATATGTGGAATAGTCCAAACAGACATAAAGCCGAGAATGGTTGCGTTAAAGGCACTCGTAGAAAAAAGACACTTTTGTATCGAATCAAAAAGGCTATGTTTTACCTTTGAATGCTGCATAGCCCAACTCGGCCAAGTTTAACCCATTTGCTGTCAAAATGCATATTATTACAAGCTTTAAAGATAAAACACTTTATGCCAAAACAGGTAAAAGAAAATATAGCGTTGACAATAAATTACTCGCAAGAAATAAAAATAGCTTGGGCAAAATTGGAATCACAAATAGTTATGGCTTAAACTATCTAGAAAAATCGAATTCAAAATTGGAATCACAAATAGTTTCGGGTTAAATTATCTAGAAAAATTGATTTCAAAATTG
>MBFR01000331.1:5199-16934 GCA_003086735.1 Smittium simulii
TGTATTCAAAAACCGTGTTTTGCTAATCAAACTTAAAACTGGAAAAAAATTATTGATTTGATAATTAATATAGATATTTTAAAATAATTCTGTTGTATAAATGTTTTTAGTTACTAGATAACAGTTATTAATTTATCGATACAGCCTTTACCAATTTATAAAGTTAAATAATATATTTGAACATTTTATTTATTTGTTTTTAAATGCCTTAAAAAAAAAGTCCAATTTCCCTTTGTAGGAAACCTTATAATTTATAATTTTAAATTAATAAAAATTGTACTTAACTAAGCCACAATTGATATAACTGAAAATTCATAAACAGCGTATCCTCACAATTTGGTTTAATTGTAATTAAAACCCAACTATAAATTGTATTAAAGCTAACTAATACTATAATATTAATGAAAATATTATATAAATACCATTAATTGTTTAGCAAGTATAATTTTACAAATAATATATAGAAATTATATTTATATTTTATAAATTCTTTAAAGATTAAGCCTGATTAGCTCAGTGGTAGAGCGTTGGTCTTGTAAACCAAAGGTCGGGTGTTCAATCCACCCATTAGGCATTAATTATCATTGATATTTAAAACCTAGTTTTTTTAAACATAAATATCAAGATACTTTAAATTTTAATTATATGAAGCGATAAAAAATGCATATTTTGCAGCAAACTATTTTTGAAAAATAAAAGTATACCATTAGCAATTAGATTCAGTATCAGATCAAGTATTAAGACTAATAGCTGAAGTCAGGGAAAGCAATGCAGTTAATAGACTAAGGACTGAGTTTGGTATAAACACTATGAATAGCAAAACATTATGCTCGCAAAAGCGTGCTTATATTAAATGGCCTACATTATGTACGTGGATAGCCGATTTAACTAAAAAATCAACAAAAGCCAGTGCTAGTACATGGGTATCCGGTACAACTAGATGGCTTAATAAATTACAAAAAAAGTCAAATCCGGAGCTACGAAAAATACAATTGCAGACAGATACGACAAAAATGATAAATCAAAAATTTATATTTTTATAAAAACTCATGATATGGAAACCACGAGTAATTGGATAAATTTACAATTACTTTATCCTGAAATAACATTAGGACTTCAAGATATAGGCAAAATACGAACTGGGTCATACTGGACATGTGAAAAACTAGGTAAATTAAAATTTATACAAAACATATATGCTAACATGTGTCCGCTTTGTCACTGTAATGTTCCAGAAAACATTGAATGTATACTTTTATAATTCAGCCGCTGAGCAGTAATAAGAAAAGACACAATGGATCAGTTTATACCTCTACTATATAAACGGACAAACCTAATTAATAATGAACCGCTCAAAGAAACTTTAAGGAGGCTCGTGAGCAAACTCCTTGGAGGGGAGTCAAAATTATCTTTGCCCCAACTCAAATTGAGGAAGGACACCAATATACCATTATCAATAGGGCTGAAAACAGCAAAGTTTATGAACGGTATACATGCTGCTCAGGCATTTATTGTTGATAGCATAAAGTACTCACCAACCCCCTTGAACCGATTCCTGGTGGGTATGGAGACTCTAGTGTTTCGAACTGGGATTGGATATATAATATATATAATTTTTTATAAAAAAAATTATTTTTTTAATTGATTTATCTTACGAGGAAATTTTTTTTCTAAAATGTATATAGAATAATATTATTTACTCACCATATTTTTTAATCGATAAAATATATAATCTTAATCTATTAATAATTTGCAAATAATTCCAAGAAACTATATTAGGACTGGTAATTTAGCATACAATACGTTTTGTTAAATTTATATAGCGATTCTATAATAGATAGGTATATTTTAATTCAAGTTAAATGAAACCAGTAATTAATCCAAATAAATAAAAACTTGTTTAAATCTTCTCCGACCAATAGGTTCTACGCCAGTATTGAATTATAAATATAAAAATTTTAAAAAAACTATATATTTACATCAGAGTCGCTAGGCTCTCATTAAATAGTCGATTTTGAATTAAGTGATAATTTTAAAATTAATATGTATGTATATATTACTAATAAATTAAGGGTTTCAATGTAATTTTGTTCCATTAATAAAGTATAAAATTTCTCTAGAAGACCCAATCTTTGTTTCCTAGAGTGGAAATAAACCTTTGCTTCAAAATATGAATAGGCGTGAATTATAGCTTGATTTTTTTGTATTCTGTTTAGCCGCGCGCGTCTACTACGCGCAAATTTACTGAAAATGATTAGCCAGCCGTTATTCCTTTTGCTCTTGTTTTACTTGCTGCTAATTTTTCACGAATTTCTGTCAAATTTTACTAATAAAAACGTGTTTATTACTGTAAACGAATAAGCGCGTATTAAAATCATTTATAAATTCAACTAAATGTTCTTTTTTCACATTTAGAACCTTAGTGTTTAGATTCGTAACTCAATATCCATATTTTATAAATACGCCTTCTATACTCTATTTTTCACTTTATTGTGCAGGCTTATCCCTGTTTTTTTGAAATGTCTTCCATGGCTCCAGAAAACAAAATAAACAAAAAAACAATTCAAAATGGCTACTTTGATTCTCCAGAAGTTCAGAACGAGTTTGGCACTTCTTGCAAAATTATCATGGATAAATTACAAAATCCTATCTTAATCCCGCGACTAGAACAGGTTTCATCTTTTCTTATAAACACACAGGCCTCTCAGAATGCTTTATTTGGCGATCAAACCATGGTCAATGTTACTAGCTTTATTAATTTACCAGATAACATTCTAACTGAGAAACCAGAGCAAAAACTGCACAAAAACTGTACTCACAAAAAACCTCCTTTAGATTGTATGCTTTCCTCCTCTTTTTGTAAACTTAATGAATGGGAAGATAACTTTATCAATATAAATTTCCCTTTAAATGGTCTTTTGAAAGGTATCCCAGTCAAAAATTCGACTGAGGAAACTCTTGACTTTATAATAAAAGCTAAAATGAATCCTATAAGAGCATTGTATATTATTCGCAGCTCTGCAATTTCTAATGTTATATCTAGATGGGCTATAAGTTCCGGAAAATTACATAACATTGATTTTAAAAATTCTGCAAAAATACTAATCCCAATTAAAGAGCTTAGTCGTTATATGGACAATTATACCGAACAATGGACATTAACTCTTACAAATTATATGGATAAAATAATATTTAATGCAAAAAATTTATTATCTAAATTTTTGGCAGATAAAAAAATTTCAGATGATTTATTAAAGTGGCAAAATGACTGGGATTATTTGCATATTTTAGTTTTAAATATGTATTCCCAGGAGCTTGTAACGCAACGGCGTCTAATTAAATGGATTTTGGATAGATTTGATAAGTCTGAAATTTGTTTTAGTGCTTTGTTTTTAAATATTATTTACAATTATAAGTCTCAAATTTCTAAATCAAGAACTCCTCTTAGGCAACTAGTCAGTATTTTTATTAAAAAACTTTCTCTTTTTGAACATTCACCTTTACATGATTGCCATACGATAATCACCCATATGTTAGCCGACTTTACGTTGAATTCTCCCGATGTATTTGTTGATTACTCTTTATGGCCTAGAAATGTAAACTATATAAAAACTTTTTTATCAAAAAATAATGAATCTTCTCAAATTTACTCAAATTTTGCTCAAATTACGCAAAGAAATAATCAAATTAATTCTAATCTATCAACAACTTTATCTCAAACTACCATTCTATATCAAGTATTAAACAGATTAACCTTTATTCGTTACGATACTGATTTGATAAAAGATAAAATTTTAAAATCAGTAAAAGCAACCACTACTTCAATAGAAGAGTCACTTTATGGCGGCTCTTATTTTATTGACGAAAAAACTCTATGTGGAATGATTATTTGGGCACTATCAGCTAGGAATCATACTAGTTTTGATGATTTATTTTATAAAAAACCTTTAACGCTAACTCGAATATTGGTTGACTGGTGTGAAAAAGCTTTTGATGATCAAAACATTTTAAAATGTAATTCTGAATCTGTTGAAAGTCTAAAACAAGTTTACAGTGCTATAAATGCTAAAAAAAATTACATTCAAAATTGCTTTTTAAAAGTATTTACTAAAGCTGAGGCCAATTCAATACTTATTGGTTTAGATGTAAGACTTACCGAGTGCTTTTTAGAGTTTATGACTAGCAAAAAGCTAATTGATGGTCAGAAATTTATACATAGATTGGTCTCTTGTGGATATTTGGATAAGCATTTTCAAAATTTTAAAACACTATATATTCAAAAATGTTTTTTACGCGCACCACTATCTAAGTTTAATGATCATCAATCTCAATCATTTATTGATACAAGTGAAAAGCTATTCCTTATACAGAATGTAACTAAAAATAACATAAGAAAGTCTAAAAATTCTATCATATCTTATAGTCAAATTCACGAAGTAACTAAACTTCTTCAATCTAAAACATCTCTAATTTCTGCATTTTATAAAGAGCTTCCCTATTTATCAGAATACTTAAATCTTAATGAATTGCTAAAATCTTTTGAAGATGATAGCGATACAATCAATGAGTTATCTATTAAAGATATATCCATATTTTCTTTACTTCAGACTACTTCGATGAATAGTAATCCTAGCATAGATATTTCTGATCAGTTAAAAAAAATGATTAAATATGAGTTGCCTAGATCAATTGTTTATCAATTTTTATCTTTTGAATTATTTGAAATGATAACAAAAGATTTTTTGCTAAAGCCCAAAAAAGTAGGGATAGAAAATTGGAGAGTAATGACTAAAAGTGGCGTATCACTTTTAGAAATCAACCAGCTTTGTTTGGTTTCTAGGGTTTATCAAGTTGCAAACTGTGAGCGTACACTGATAGACATACTTTTATGGCTAGTGAACAAAAAATGCGCGAGCGCTACTGTTGAGTACATGGCCTATATTATTATGCTTCAATTGATAGATCAAATTTGCGATTATGATTTGATTCTAATGGTGCAAAATTCACTTATAAGCCAATGCTTAGAGCAGTCTACAAATGACCTTAATTCATACTGCTACACCTCTTTGCTAATGCTAAGAAAACTAAGAAAGGCTATAATTTCACAAAACATACAATGCGATTTAAATAAAAAGTCAGTATTAGCTATTGAACAAAATAGCTTGGTTTGGATTAAATCTGCTCAAATTAAATTAAAGTTAGACACTATGTTTGATAATTTATTAAGTCTAAACGAATTCAATATAGCTAAAGATTGGTTAGTTGAAGTAACATACCCCCTGTTAGCTGACTTAAGAAAAATCTATAATAACACAGAATCAAAGGGTATGTATGAATTAAGTGGCTTTAGTGGCTTAGAAATAAAAGATTTTATAAAAATTACCAGCAATATTACAACCACAATCATTTCTTCGTTATCAACTGACCTAATTAAGAAAAAGACTGCAATAAATCAAATTCAACAATCTCATAATATCTTTAACCAGCAAAGAGGCTTAAAAGATGCTACAAAAAATTATCAAAAATCTACTCAGCGATTAAAAAATACAGACACGATGTATTTTAACAAAAATATAGACACTGATGTTTTTATTATATCTATATTGCTTTCTACAAGCAAAGTTTTTTGCAAATTTTATTCCGAATTTAAATTTAACGAAACTGAAATATTTCAATTTGGATTTGTAATGGCGAGCTACTTACCTTTTCTTATTAATGTTACTGGTTTAGATATTCTTGGAGATAGAGTAAAGAACATAATCTTTAATGTTCTTGATGAGTTACTTTTAGACGCTGAGTTAAACTATAGATTACCATATTCCACTATTGCAAAATCATATTTTGTGCGATCAGTATTAATCGGCGGTTCACTGATTAGCATTCAAAACTTATTTGAATGGGCTTCTTCTAAGTTATATTCAAAAGTTGTTTACCCGTCTATTGGACCACTGATTTTTATTGCTGAATCAATTACACAGCTATTCCCACATTTAGAAAAGAATTTTTTGCCCGGTTTAGTTTCTAGCAATGAGCATGGATTCTGTGCAAAAGAATGGACACTTGCGGAATACTATCTTGTTAACCATTCTTGGAGTTTGGTTAATAAAAACTCAAAGAAAGTGCTATTTCAAAGTATATTAAAGTTACTAACCCTGTTAACTGTTAATTTAAGCAACATATCTGAAAATTTTTTAAAAAAGGATTCATTTACTGCTTTAGTAGCTAATAGGATTTATAATCTTTCAACATTGGTTGGGAAAAGTTGCATATTAAGCCAGTGCTTCAGCAACCAGATTAATAACTTTATATCTAACGCTGAATTAGAAACAAAAGATGTAGATGATATAAGATTATTAGATAAAAATAATGACACACAGAATTTAAATTCTGATATATACTTTTATATTTATTATCAGCTTACCTATGATTATTCGTTCATTTATTATAGCTCAACGCTAGATATTGAATTTAAACGCAAGCACCTTATATCTACTTTGCTAATCAATCAGCCTGCTATTATAGAAGATTACTATAATTATGATAAATTGGATTATAATATCTTTGGTGAAAAGATAAATTCAAAAATAAACCAGAATACGCAGACTGATATAATCTCTAGATTAGATCAGCTCAAGAGCTTTTCTGGCGATGAAATTTGGGCTATAATTCAATCTACTGTCGAATATTGGAACTTGTGTGATACCTCGAATATATATATGCACGAATCAAAAGATGCGATAATGAATAGCACTAGATGTGCAAACAGCATCAACAATTTGTTTAAGTATACTATAGGTATTTTTCGGAACACTGAAAACGATAATAACGGAATAAAGCTAGATGAAAATTCTTTGTTCTGTAATAAATTGTATGATTTTAAACCTGAAAAAAAAAATTTATTTTATCTTCAAATTGTAAATATACTAAACATATCTCAAGAATTTGCTCTCCGGATTTTAAACGCGCATGCAAATTTATTAAATAACACTGACAATAAAAAATCACGTGGCAACTTAAATAACATAATGGATAATGCCACATCTGAGCATACAATAAATGGTATCGTTGAAATAATATCACTTAGAATAGCTTTAATTTTAATTGATCAGGTTTTTTTAGCTTATGCAGAACTAGAAACAAATAGAAATATAGAACTTGTTAAAATCGCCGATAGTGATTCTGTAGAAGAATTAAAGAGCGATTTGATTAATAAAGTTAATGAAAAGTATAAATTACTCATTGATAATTATTTTTTTCAAGCATATAATTGGATAAAATTGTTGGATAAAAATATTCTTATAAAAATAAGGTTTATTGCAATTAGTAAAATGATACTAATCATAAAGCAAACACAGCCTAATATTTACTTGAAATCAATGAATACTAACAAAGCTACAAATACAACTAGTAAAAACGATACTGAAATTATTTTGGATTTTTTAAATCACTATACAGCCAATAAAAATGAGTTGGGGATGCTAGACGTTTTTGAAAAAGTAGGGCTTGGCTTAATTAGAATAATAGAAGCGTGCAATTCAACTGTGTATTTAAGTAATAAACACGAATTTGATGAAGAAAAAAATATAGACTTTAAGAATACCCTCTTTAAAATCATTAATAATAACTTGAAAAATCATAACGTTAATAGCGATATCGATAATATAATAGACACCGGTTTAAATAACATTGAGGCCAATACTCACACGCATACTTTAACTCAAGTATGCACAAATGATAAAATTGAAGTTTTAGATTTTTCAAATATTTACCTGGATTCTCTTTTATTTCTTGCAAATAATATATCTGCTAAATCAAACCCAAAAATTTACAATTTATTAATGCAAGATTTAAAACAACATGTATTATATGATGCATCAAATCCATTAAATGAAACAAATTTTTCGAATGGCTCTTATACAAATGTGGATGAGAAGTGTATTTTTTTTATACATCGAACATTTATAACACTATTTGCAAATATTAAAAACAGCCCTAAAGAATATCATGCTGACAAGTGGTTACTTACATACTTTGTAATTGCAACAAGCAATAATATTTTTGGAACCGAGTTACTCGATTCAATAGCAACATATTTAAAACCAACGCCTTTGGCACTTTATAATGATACTGTAATAAATAAACTGATCGCAAATAATACTGACGCTATAGAGTCGAAATCTATGGCAAATACTGAGCTAGTTTTAAATGCATATTTGGATACTGTTTCGATGTTAAGCGATCTTCAAACACAAGAGCACAAAAGATACGTATTCCCACTTATAGGAAAAATTGAACCTAAAAAATTAAACTTATTTAAAAATAATAAGATAGGAAAACAATCTGAAAAATTAATTTTAAGCTCAATTTCAAGAATACTACCATTTAAGTCTGTTAATTTCAAAAAACCAATACTCAAAGGTAGTATAGATAACTCGGATTTAACATCTAGCCGTATAAGCCCTTGGTTACATATTGAATCATTTGGGAATTATATTGAATCGGATTCAGACTCTGCCTATTGGTTAGCAAATTTAAATGATTTTAATCCTAAAAAAAGAAGATTGGATGTTGAAATGAATTTGAACACTTTCTCTAAATGAGCATTTAATCGTTTAATCATTGACTAAATCTTTCTATAAAAATTGTATTAGCATAATTTTACTAGATCTGTACTGTATTTTTAAAAAAAAAAATTATAAAATGAATAAAAGTTGTTTTTAATTAGTATATTTGAGCTACTAAAAACAAGATGTATAGCTGAATATTAAGTTTAAATTAAATAACTTGTCTTAATAAAGCTTGTCAAGCATTTTAATAAGTTTACATTAATTCAAAATAAAGTTTGGTTATTTTTAGACTTATAAGTAAAATATAGGTGCGCTTTTATGTAAATTCATTGTACTTTATTATTTTATAGAGTATAAAAAAAAATATTTGTGACTGAGATGGGTTCCAAAATAAAATATTATCGATTAAAAGTTGTTATATTTATGAATATTTCACAAAGAATCTATTATTATTACAAGTAAAATCTAAGTTTAGATGTGACGAAAATTATGCCCATATTCTTATATCTGAAGTAGTTTAGCACTTATAATTTTTTTTTTTTTTTAAAAAACAATGGAAACACTAATTAAAAAATTAAAACCGTAATAAAGATTTTTTCAGATAATTTGATATTAAAAAGTCAAAAAAATATATACAAAATTTTTATAAAAAAAATTTAAGCTACTTTTTAAATTTAAAACAAAAATATTTGTACTCAATGCGGTAAATTATTTTATTTACCAAATTCCATCTATTCAACCATTTTGCCATAAAATATCTAATGATAAATAATTATATTATTTAAAACAGTCTAATCGCCACGGAATTTTCTACAACTTTAATTAAAAAAAACTATAAATCTTTAAAAAGGCTAATGGTTTTAATTATTATATCACTTTTAAATATAAAATACAATTATGTGTAAATTTAAAAAATAAAAAAAGTAATCCAGATTTTTTTTATAATAATTGATTAAATTTTAATTGTATTAAAAAACTAACAAAAAATTTTAAAGAAAAAACCCCCTTATAAAGTATAAAAAAGAATTTTTAGCTATAATTAATAAATATTTAGTACTATTTAGATGAGTTTTTTTATCATAAAGAGGGAAAATATTTTAAAAAAATTGACATAATATGGGGTTAAATAAAAATATTTGTTTAGATAGAGTAGTTTTACTAATAAAAAAAAGGATACTAAAACGATTTAGCATAGTAAAAGTGATTAAAATATATAATCTACAAATGAAGAAAATTCCATAAATTTGATTTATATTTAAACTATTTTTATTAAAATAAAAAAATTCATAAATAATTTTTTTGTGTTTTAAAATATTGGAACGGCTCAATACATGTTTTATCTAAAATTATTTATAAAAGAAAAAACAATTAACCCCATTTTTTTCAGAAAATCAGGTATATTGATTTATTACTAATGTGTTTTTTGAGAGGCTTTTTAATATATAAAATTACTTATGTGATTTTTTTTACATTTTAAAAATAAGCAAATAATTTTTTTAAAAACAATTTACTTCAGAGCTATCATAAAGTATAAAAATATTAAAAACAATAAATATCTAATTAAATGATTTTAGTCTGCTATAGTTAAAGATTAAATTGTGGTTACCTTTTTAATTTTAATAAGGCTACTTATTTAAATGACCCAATGCTATTTTAGATTAACATTTCATTAAAGCCAATTATTATTAATCAAAAATCATCATTAAATATATCCTACGAACTAATTATCATATCCCATTGAGTGGATTAATCGGTTTAATTTTAAATCGTATTGGGTTACTTTATCCTATCGATACTGTAAGTTTTTTAATTAGTAATATTCTATAATTTGATTGAATTGAGCAACTTATTTGGCTTATTGATTTTAATTTATGATATTATTTTAACTTGATAAAGTAGATACAGGAATAAAAAAATATTTTCACTCACTGGAACATTGGTATTTGTGCGGCGTAGCGGTCAGTTGATTACAACTAATATCTTAAAATTTACTTCAAACAAACAATTAAAGTAATTACTTTTGTTTAGCATCTGAAATATAATTATTAAACAAGATATATAAACAGTATATCTCGATTTTATTTATATAAACTAGCAATATCTTATAATACTAATTATTTTATACCCATTATAATTATTATACAAAGACAACATTTCCAATTTCGAAACAGTAGATTTTTTAAAAAAAATATATATTTCAAGTATAATTTTTTGTGTTGTTCAGTTCTTAATTCGATATAATTACTATTGACTCTACCATTATATTATTTTAATGTGTTTTAATCATTTAATCGCTAGTATTTGGTAGCTAAGTGTTATTTATTATGTGGAATGCAATTGGTATATATTTTAAAAGATATTTTATTGCTAAGCTATATCAATAAAATCCCCAGCTATATATACTTTTTAAAAACTTATAAATATTATTTAAACGTGGATAAGTCACTGAACTCTTGGTAAGTTATTCTTAAGAATAGTAATTATTATAGGTTTAAATTATTAGTATATTGATTAGTAATGTAAAATGTTGAGAGATTGAGTAAAAATATGTAATTGTGATAAAATATGTGCTATACCAAAATTACATAATGCATGATTGAATCATAAAGATAATATCAAAATTCTGTATGAATATTTTTTTATACGCTAGATTAAAATTTATTTTTAAATTTTAAGCTGATATATTGATATAATAGAATATTGGCATTTTTTGTTTAATTAAAATAAATACAAAAAAAAATAACGACGTGCTTAAGATTGAGATATTATAATTTTTACAAATTTTTATTTTGAAGTGTGTAGTTTAAAGCCAACAGTAATCAACAATTTTAATCGATTCAATTAATAAAAAAATACTATTTATAATACATACTAGTTATTTTAACAAATGACAATTGATTATTTAATAAAAATCTGTAAATGTTATAAATGCATAAATGTAAATTTAAGCGATTGTATTAGGTAAATATAATCAACTAGGGCTAAAGGATAAAATAATATAATATTAAGGAAATGTTCAAAAAATGGCGAGTTCAAAAGCTTAATATTTATTTTTCTTAAATGTTTAAAAAATTAGTTATTCACAACAATTTGATGTTTAATATATATTTATTTAAATATATAGTTATTGTAAGGTTCTTAGTATATATTAAGTATTATTAAAATAAT
>MBFR01000333.1:25584-35694 GCA_003086735.1 Smittium simulii
GCATGATCTAGTGAGTTAAACACGCATACATTTTTTGTATTTTTAATGATTTTTTTATTTATAATCACAATCCAAGCTATTCAAATTTTTACTAATAAACTATTGCTGATAATATAATTCTCTAAATATTTTTTGCTATGAGTTCTATGTATTGCATTTGTGTTATTGACTCTTCTATTTTTATTATTATGTATTTTTTACTAAAAGAGGTTATGCGTTAGTTGACAATCAATAAACTTAATAATATGTTATTATACTCACTTTTATGATTTTAGTAGCAGTATAAAATTTTATTTTTTTAATTAAACAATCCGACATTGTAGTTGTTTAACTTTGATAAGTCTGAATAGAAAAATATTGTTTTGCTTTAGTTTTATAAAAAAAAAGCTCTAAAAACTACATTATATCAAAAAAATAAATAAATCATTTCATAATATTTAAAATTTGAATTTTTTTTTTTTGCTAATGATGACCAATCCTATAAAAATTAACCGAGCTCAAAAAGCGAAGATTAATTTATACTGTACGAGGAGAGGAGACATAATAATTTATTTCCGATATAAAATTGGCTCTGTTAGATTGGTTATTAAATTTCATAAGAGTCGATAATATTCATCAAAAATGGAGTAATTTGACCAAAAGGCGTGATTGACAATGTCGTCTGTAGATGCGCCTGCGGATGCTGCTAGAGTTGCTCCTATTGCGCGTGCCTTTGGAACGGAAGTGTTATCTGGGCGTGCAATTAATATTAATAATTTTTGAATGTATCTTGTTATACTGTCTACGGCCAGTGGTTTAGAGTAGTTGTTTAATTGTCGTAGGAGTCTATTTACAATTAACAAATCATTATTAATATGAGGAGTTGGGCAAAATGTGAATGCAACTCTTAGTTTATATTCTGTATAGACTTTAACTGGACATATACTTGGATTAGTGTGTTCCATTATTTGGCAGGGGCGCTCTATGTGTTGGCCTCCTCTCTTTTCCTTAGGCGCTACTATTAGTAAGTGCAATGAGCCGTTAATAATTTGACTGCGAGCATCGTCAATATGATGTATATTGCTTGCTCTTAGCATCCCGGTTACTGCTAGTAAACAAGCCAATTTTGTTGTTAGATCCTTAACTGATAATTCAGAATTAGGGCTCCAGTTTGCCAAAGTATTTAGAGCCGGAAAATATTGCTTTTTGGTTTAACAAGCGACTTAATTGAAGCGTCGTTTAGAGTATTAAAAAACTCAATAACTACTTGACTGATGTTAATCTTTTCTAGGTATTTAACTAATCCCATAATTGCTGACTTGAAGCTCTAATTGTGTTTGATCTAAGCTTATCAGCTATATATATTTCTGCTAGATAGTTAATTATCTGAGGAGCTGCTATTTCCCCTACAATCTTGTTAGACAGTCTCCGGTCTAAAAAGCGCTGCTGTAAAGCGCTGTATCTGGTTCTACGTTGGACACGTCGTTTGTTTGAAACGATAAAGTCCACGGCGTAATCTTTAAGACCTTGGTTTTTGAGGGCGCGCCGCTGATCCTCCAAGCCGCTAAGCGCCAAAGTTTGTTTTTCAAGAACAGCGATTTTCCGCTTTTGGGATCTGGAATTACTGCTGTTGCTTGTAGCAATAGAGGCAGTTGCGTTGAAAGCTCTATAAGATCTGGGAACCACATTGCTGTTTTCCAAAACGGCGTTATAATTGTTAGCGATATTCTTTTTCGTCTCACCTTTTGCATAACTTGTGCAATCAAGTTCCACAGTGGGCAACAGTATGGATTGGTCCATCTTTTCCAATTGTAGATTAGTGCGTTCTTACCCACTGCCTTAGGGTATGCAAACCAGCTGTAATAGCTCTTTGTTTTTGCATTCTTGTAGGTCGCAAATAGATCCACGCCGTGAGTTCCGTATATCTTGTTCAGTGTTGTAAACGTCTGAAGAGTCATTGACCATTCTGTTTGAGCCGTCAGCCTGTTGGGAGCATCTGCAGGATTTATTATTGACGGTACGTATGTTACTTGCGGTCTGGTGTTAGTGTTTATGCAATGCTTCCAAATATTTTCCGAAATTACTAGCAATTTGGGTGAGGATGTTCCCCCAAACTTCTTTACATACTCTAAAGTTGTAGTGTTGTCTGAATAGACTAACACAGAGCAACCAACCACACTTCTTAGCTCTAGGGCATATAATATAGTTAATAACTACTTGGCGTTGATATGCAGCAACGCCTGCGGTGGACTTCATAAGCATGAGTAGAACTGCGAGTTTACTACAATTACCCAAGCTGTGTTTCTGGCGTTTGTAAATACTTCCATCTCGGGCGTCTCCGGGATAAATAACAAACCGTTCCATGCTTTCAATTGTGTCTTCCAAAATGTTAAATTTTCTATTGCTGGTTCGGTTATAGCAACCAGCGAAGTCCACTGTTTTAATTTTTCTAGAGAATTGTTTTTCAATTCTAGGAGACGTCTCAACATCAATCGTCCCGGTAGCAGAGCTATTGACATAGCCTGTGCCTTTCCTATAAAGCTTGCCAGACTTCTAGAGTTGTCTGCTTTGTCTTTATTAGTTTTGAAGCTTCTCTGCGTAAGTCTCTTACCTTGGATGCTGGTACCTTGAGCGGCATGTTTTTTGTGCTTATAACCATTCTCAGATGTTTGATTGTCTGTGCTGGAATAGTCGCTGATTTCTTCAGATTAATTTTTTATTTTAGTTCTGAAAGTTTTGTACGAATCATATGGGTGTTTACCAAGCATATATTCTTGGTTTCTCTCATAATTAGCAGATTGTCTAAGTATGCTGATACTCTGATTCTTTGTAGCCGTGCCCATTCTATTACTGGTTTCAGTATTTTGGTAAACGTATGTGGACTTGATGACAGCCCAAATTGAAGAGCTCTGAATTGGAATGCTTTTTCATTCCAAATAAACCTTAGAATCTTCTTGCATGTTTGATGTATCAGAATATACATAAATGCATCTTCTAAGTCCAGAGACAAAATGTAGTCTTTTCTGCGTATGGTTTGGTATGATCTTTGTAGTGACTCCATCTTGAAGTTTTTTTCTTCTACATGAGAGTTAAATTTCCTCAGGTCCAGAACTGGTCTGAGTCCCCATTTTTTTCTTTGGTATTACAAATAGCTGACTGTAAAACCCCAGATTTTTTGCTTTTACTTCTTCTATGGCTTTCTTTGAGAGAAGAGTTGCCACTTCCGTTGTCAGAATCTTTTTTGCTTCCGATGTAATTTTCCTCTTGTATCGGTTTGGGTGTAGCGTTAACTTTTGGCCTTGTAAAATTGTTAAAACATCTTGGCGCGTTCGCGACAAAAACTCTTTCGAATTGGTCGTCGGATTCTTTAATGAACGATCCGAAGTTGGCGGTTACGTATTGTGGAGTTTTAATGGGATTTTTAACCCCTTTTCTACAATGTTCTTGACCCACTGGTTGTCTGTGAGCTTTGACCAAGCTGCTCTGAACATTGAGAGACGGCCTCCAACTGGGAGGCTGGTTTGCTGTTTTATTGGAACGGTTTTCCGCGCCCGCGCCCTCTCCCACGAAAATTTGTTTGCGCGCTCTGTGGGTGGCTTGTTGTCCCACTGTTTGCGTAGGTATCTGCTTCTTGTGATTGCGCCGCCGCAGGAGTGAAGCTGCTACTGCCTTCGGGAGTGTACTGCTGGCGCTGATGAAAGGGCTTTCTGTTTCGGGTGGTATTTCTAACGGCGCTGCGCTTCTCAGCCTTTTTTGCTGCCACAAGCATGTCCATCTGTTTGACTTCAATCAAAGGTCTTATTGGAGTCTCCATAAGTTGTGGAACTTTTTCTTGAAATTTAATTGTTTTATGTACGTGTTCAATCCTTAGCTGCGTAATGTGAGCTGCTATGTCTGCAATCATTTCTCTCATTTTGAGATTGTGTTTCAAATCCCTATTATTTAGAATATCCGTGTTGGGTTCCATTCTTAATTTGTTGTGTACGTACTGACCGATTGGTTTGGTTAAGTTTACGAGCATACTTTGAATTCCGGACATTGAGGAATTCATCATTTTGACGGCCGATGAAGCATATTTGTTGATTAGAGGAGGATTATAGTTCATACCACAAATTTTTTTAGATCCGTATATGAGTTCCTTTCTGGTTTTTCAGAAATACATGCCCTAAAGAAATCCCTTTCCAAAATGGTATAGCTCCCAATAGTTTAGGGTACGTTTCTATTTCTACCATTGGAGCCCTGACTCGAGCGTGTGGGTTGTTGCAATCCGAGATCTCTGCTGACTCATTTGTGGTTTACAGGTGTTTTAATTCTCTCTTTCAATGTAAAGAATTTTGACCTTGTTAGATATGTCCTTGATAACTTGAATTAGTTTGCCTATAATTCTAAGTTCTGTGTTAATTTTTTATAAAGTATAACTGAAGTATGAAATTATAAGTGTAAAATAAGTATTTTATATAATAGAAAATCTTTATTGCTGGTAGTGTACCTTTGCAAAAAAAAAAGATAATAAGGATAACAGTTAGGCAGACCTAACCAGTTATAATAAAGAAAAAAATTGTTAAATAATTCATTTACAATTTATTTATTTGTATTTTTGTTTACTGTTACTCAATAAGATGATAACACTTATTATATCTCCTCTCCAAAGTATAATATAAATTAATCTTTGCTGTTTGAGCTCGATTAATTCTAACATTATTTAGATTTAATATTTTATTATTTCTCAGAGAAGAGAAATATTAAGTGTTATCATCTTTATTATGTAAATTACAAAAATCCTAAAGTAAATCCTATAGTAAAAAAGAAGAATTAGCAAACTAATTCTGAAAAAAAAAAGCTATATAAACCTTAGGTACAATTATATTGTATAGTTATTATTTTTTCTTTTGCAAAGGTACACTACCGCATTGATATACTTTGATAAGCAAAAATCGACTTTAAAATTCAACAAGAAATGCAAGAAAAAAATTTTAAAGCTCTCAACGACCTAACAAAAAAGGTTAAAATTCTTTATATTGAAAGAGAACAACAGGCGCACAGCAAGCCCAGAACATAGAAGTTCAAAATATTGAGTGTGACAATTCACACGAGAAAGTCAGAGCACCGATGGTAGAGGTAGAAAGCTACCCTAGATTGCTTGAAGCGATCTCATTGTAAAAGCTGACTTCTTCAGGAGCCCAATATTTGAGGAAGAAGAAAGGGAATTATCTACGAGTATCCTAAATTCTTAAAAATGAAATATACTTTGCCTCCACTTAACGAAGCAGCTACTTCTGCCGTTCAAAAGAACAATCAGCGCTTTACAGATTCAAATGTCACTTGCAAACATGACAAGAATAATTGATGACTACGTGCACAGAAAACTTAAGGAACCAACCACAAGGATACAGGGTAACGAGGACCTGGAATTTGCACACACAATAAGAGATCTGCTATCCGATGTAGCTTCGAGCATCACTCAAAGCAGAATCAACAATTTACACAAGCTGATGGAGCTCCCTGGCAGAGTACCACAATTCTTAGAATCAACTGTTAAGCCATTAGTAAAAAATAAACAGTTGGACGCTCTCCTTGCAGCTAAAAAGCCAACAGCAAGAAGTAGAAGAAACAAGAGAAGTCCCTTTTGTCTGCGCCAGCCACTGCGTTTGGCACAACATCTGCAACGGCGCAAACCCCTCAAAACGCCACTCCAAATACTGCCAACAACGCTCAGACGTCACAATCGTATAAGGGCAAAAATTTTCAGACAAAGGGGAAGAGCAAGAGCTCTCAGTAGAGCCACAAATGTCTTTCCTCGTAGGAGGACGACTCGCTGAGTTTTGAGCCGCCTGGGCCAAACTCACAGACAACAAGTGGGTCAGAAACATAGTCAATAAGGGATTTAGCATTTTGTTCAGAAATCTGAATCAGAAGAAGCCAAAGGCTTTGATGGGGAAAAGCTTTATTAAGTTCCAGAGGAGTAAGTGCAAAGCAACATATTTTGGAGAAATCAAAAAGTTTTTTGGAAGAGAAGCAAAATGTAATCAATTACGGTTTTTCGCTCACTTTTCATCTGCATCAATACAAGCGGAAACTGAGAAAGGAAGCCAGCGACGCAATTACCAAGAAAGTTGCGGCTCTCCTAGCAAAGAATGCAATTAAGTAGGTAAAGAGTTTGACACCAGTTTTTTACAATCAACTCTTTACAATACCAAAGAAAACAAGAGACCTACGCTCAGTTTTAGACCTCCGAAAACTCAACAACTTGGTCGAGGAGATTTATTTCAAAATGGAATCCCTGAAATCCATATGCAGGATAATCAGGAGAAAGGATTATATGACTTATCTAGACCTAGAAGCCGCTTTTATGCACATTCTTATACATTAGAAGTGCAAGAAATATTTTTGTTTTTAATTAAACGGGAAGACCTTCCAATTTTGTGTTCTTCTATTTGGGTTCTCACTGAGTCTGCACACCTTTAGAAAGGTGCTACGCTCAGTCCTTAATTGAGCCCAATCTCAAGTAATCAGAGCATCGGCATATTTGGACAATCTTTTGATAATAGGCAAGTCCAAGAAAAAATTATGGGGAATACAAAGAAATTATTCTCCAAACTAAGCCAACTGAGGTACAAGATCAAAATAGAGAGGTCCAATATAACACCATCTCAATCGATTACTCATCTGGGGATGATGATAAACTCACAAACTATAAGTTTAAAAGTTCCATCAGACAAGGTTAGAGATCTCAGACGAGAGGCCAGCAAACTGATCAAAGCTGGCAAAACAACACTGAGAAACTTGGCAAGCTTTATTGGAAAGACACAAGCAATGTCGGTTGCTCTCCTCCCTGGTTGCCTAATGCTGAGAAGAATTTTGGAATTGAAAAACAATTCCTTGAAAAATCTGAAATCATGGACTGCCACGGTGACTCTGAACAGTCCAGCAATTCTGAACTTAGAATTTTGGAAACAGAGTCTGCAAAAATGGAACGGTCTATCGTTTCTACCAGAGACTCCAGAAATGGAAATCTTTACTAATGCCAGCAACACGGCATGGGGAATAGTAGTTGGATCCCAGTCTTATTCAGAATTGTGGATCCCACCGATAACATCAGCCCACATAGACGTCAAGAAATTATTTGCAGTGTATTACTCACTACAGCCCCACAGTATTTTTAGTTGCTCCGTTTTATTATTTTAGACAGCACTACAACACTAGCAGACGTGCAAAAATTTGGGGGAACTACCTCCCCCAAATTACTGGAAGTCTCAGAGAAGCTATGGTCTCATTTTATAATGACAAACACACGCACTCAGATGGCTAATGTACCAATGTACATAAACCCTGCAGGCGCGCCATTTAGACTGACAGATCAAGCCGAATGATCTCTATCAACAGAGACATCCAAGAAACAGAACAAAATATTCGGTCTATACGATGTGGATCTGCTTGCAACAAAACAGAACAGGAAGCTGTGCAAATATTACAGTTGGTATCAGAAAAAGCAATCATTAGAAACCAACGCTCTGAGCTACTCCCGGCTTCAATGGAACAGCCCCTACTGTTATTCCCCGTGGAATCTAATACCATAGATCCTACAGAAAGTAGCACGGTAAAGGATAAAAATGACAATAATAACGCTAATATGGAAGTCTGCAATTTGGTATTCAACTCTGGAAAAAATTAAGATAACAAAGCCCATACAAATACAGGCGTCAGGGATTGTGCCAGACCCAAAAAGCAACAAATCTCCTCTACTCAAGAACAAATCTTGGTTGCTAATGGCATAGAAAATCAGCGGCGCACCATTCAGCAAGAAGGCCTTACAGACCTTGCTTTAGATATGATAACAGCTAACACTAGATCTGTTAAAAGAAGATCTAAATACTATACTACACAGAAGGAATTTATAGATTGAAGACATGGTTTAGAAATATCTGGTGATATAACAGCACCAGATATTATTAATTATCTGTCAAAGATATTTATTGAAAGAAAATTAAAACAATCTACAATAAAAGCGTCCAAATCAGCGTTATTGCAACTTGTAGCAGATAAAGAAAGAGTTGAAAAAAAGAAATGTTTTATAGAATTCATAAAAATAAATAAATCAGATTTAATAAAGGTTACTAATAACTTTATTAATATAAACCCGATTATTGATCATTTTAAGATATTAGGTCCTACAAATAACCTTAACACAAAGGAACTCACGGCAAAAGCATACTGATTATTAGCAGTGTACGGGTTCCTCGGAGCAAGCAACATCTATTGAGTAGACGATGAGAGGACAGAAATTTCAAACAACTCAATAAAATTAATCATTTGCGCACCAAAAGAAAAACGTTAGAGTAGCCCAATTGAAAGATTGATTGAAATTAAAGCGCATAGCAACGAAATACTATGCCCTGTTATTGCTTATAGGATATACAAGCAAATAATTGCAAATATTCCTTGTCCAAGGCCTCACGTGAACAATAAAAACTTAATAGTGAACCATTTATTCAGCAACGCTAAAGATTTTAACAAACCGCTAACAGTGGATAGTATATCCAGAATTATAAAATCAAATAACAATAATAGCAGTCAAGAACAAGAAAGGAATTACTTCCAAGGCTAGAGCAATTGGAGCAACAATAGCAGCAAGAACGGGGATATCAACTGATGCAATTTTAACACAAGCAAACTGGCCCAGTTATTATATGTTTAGCTCTTACTACAAACTATCAAACGATTGGTATTCAAATATTACTGAATCGGTTCTCTCTGAATCAACTTAATATTTCTCTTCTCTGGGAAATAATGTAGAATTAATCGAGCTCTAAGAGCGAAGATGAATTAATATTATTAAAAGAAAAGAGAAATATTAAGTCCCACCCAACCCAGCTCCCTAAGTATTTACCTTTGCGGAAGATGATAACTATACAATATAATTTTACCTAAGGTTTATATAGCTTTTTTTTAGAATTAGTTTACTAATTCTTTTTTTTTATTATAGGTTTTACTTAGGATTTTTGTAATTTACATAATAAAGATGATAACACTTAATATTTATCTTCTCTTTTAATAATATTAATTAATCTTTGCTTTCAAGCTCGATAAATTCTACATTATTTAGATTTATTATTAATATTCTGCAAAAATTTGATTTCAGACTCAAAGTTATAAACAATTTTCATTAGAATAGTAGACCACTGTAATAAAATAAAAGATTATTTCTTATTAATACATTTACCTCAATGTTGTATTTGGTATATACAATAAGCCAAAGCAATTTACTTTATATAAATAATGTTTGTCCCAAAATTACAAATACTCTGTATTAACCCATTTTTTTAAAAAAATCTATTAGAAAATTTAATAATGTTCAGAGTATATAAATTATAAAAATTATAAAAATTTAAATCTTTGGCTCTATATATTCATTGAAAAAAAAACTTTTATTACCCCCTTTAACTCGTGTAGATATTGAATAGTTAACCTGAAACATTACAAAAAATGTTTTAAGTTGAAGTCTTTTTCTAAAGTTATTAAGCTGCGACTGATATATCAGACTAACTTCTTTTGTAAATGCTAATTTAAGCCTAAAAAAATTTTAAACTGACGAACCATTTTGTCTAAACTCAATATTTTTAATATAAGAGCCCCCCGCTATTTTATGGTAATTAAATCTTCTGTTGAATTTAATAACTAAAATTAAAAAATCATAATTCTACCAAAGACTGAACTAAAGAGTTGGGCTTAAAATTTTTACTCTTCCTTTAAATATTTCTGCCTTTTATTTTTTAATCCTTTTGGTTTTAACATAACTTCCGCGCTAATTTTTAAAAAAGAATATATAAAATTTTATATACTAGCATTGTTAGCAAATAAACTTTTTTTTAGATAAAAACAATCGTTTTCTTAGATTAATTTATTTTTAAAAATATTTAAAGATAAAAATTAAATTTTTAATTCATCCAAAGAATACATTACTCCAATTTATTCGGATATTCTACATTTAAAAAATTCAGAATTATAATTATTTTAAGACTGATTCTTTTTACTAGAATTTAGTAATTAATCTTAAAACTATTTTTTAATTAAGATGTTTAGGCAAAAAACGTTTGTATTTTAGTTATTTGGAATATTATAAAATTGCTCGAG
>MBFR01000334.1:167-13209 GCA_003086735.1 Smittium simulii
GATAGCTGATACTGAGGCAGGTACTAGTTGCAACTGAATGGGGTTGGAATTAGTATACCCTGAGTTAAAAAACATATATAAACTATGTATTTAAAATACAAAATGGGACATACTGGACAGCACAGCGCTATGCAAAGTATGGATTTATTGAAAAAAGATTTATTGAAGAATGTCCACTCTGCAAAAAAATTGCTTCTGAAACAATAGAGCATATACAAATTGAACGTAGTTGGTGTCAAGCGTTAAAAGCGCTACACGCCAACACAATAGCTCAATACATTAACCATTTAGTGCACAAGTAAAAAAAACATACACAAATTATAGTTTCAATCTCAATGGAGCTAAATGGAAAGCTTTTTATTGGTGCGCTAATATATAGCGTAATTTTTAAAAAATTAATTTTTTATAAATAATTTTTTATTTTTTGTGTATTTAGTATACACCAATACATTATAAAAATAATTAAAAGCTTTGAGAGGTACCCATTAAATCTTTATATATATCTGGCATCAAATCAGTTATAAGAAATTCTAATAATGTATTAATTAATCGATTTTAAGAAGATTAATTTAAATTATACGAAAGTGGTATCATAGTATGTGTTATCATCTTTTATTGGCTATTTCGAAACCTCCAGTTAAAAATTTTTTTTTTTTAAACTAAAAAAAAAGAAGATATAAATACTTTAGAGTACTTTTTTTTTGCTTCATTATCATCCAAAGCACTGGAAGTACTAATCGGTGATGGAGGGTCGGGTACTAATATATTACCACTTTCGTATAATTTAAATAAATCTTCTTAAAATCAATTAATTAATACATTATACTTCAAGTGGTATCATATTATGTTACTTCAGAGGCAGTACAGACTCAGTAATGTTAGAATTTGTGCTGCAAGATAAACGATAGTAATTTTTAAACATGTAATAGTTTGACCAGAATGCATGTGCAACAATGTCCGAAGACGGAACGCCTGCAGAAGCTACCAAAGTTGGCCCTATGGCCCGAGTCTTAGGCCGAGGAGAATTTAGTGGCGTACAATAAGATCAGAAAGTCTATGCACATGTCTGGAAATTGAATCCACGCTGAGAGGTTTACTAAAGTTGCGAACGTGTCTTGTTAACATAGTTAAAGTAGTATCTGGGTAGTTGTCATGTTTAATTCTGCACTAAACATCTTTTAGTGTAGTCTGTATGACTTGTATGCTTCAACGGGGCACAATACTGGATTGGCATGATATTGTATTTCACATGGCTTCATAATCGGTTGGCCGTCGCGTTTTTCTTTTGGTGCCACTACTACAAGTCTGAGTACCCCATTAGATACAATTGTCATAGAATCGCCAATGCGCCGGATGCCACTTGCGCGTAGGAAGCCACATATTGATAGAAGCCAGCAAAGCTTTGATGTTAGAAGTTTAATTTTTAGATTCGAGGATGGCCCCCAATCTCTAAGCTGTTCTATAACCGGAGTTATGTCAAAAGTTGGTCAAACAAATGATCTGATTGAATTAGCCTTTATAGCTGCAAAAAAATTGGTAAAACAAGGCGCTAGAGATCAAGCAAGGGATTGCTGCAGAGATTCATTAGTGCAGATTTATATGCCTTTAATGTTGATAGGGTTAATTTGTTTTCAACATAGGATTTTGCTAAAAAGTTAACTATGTAGGCAGCATTAATCGGTCTGGTTATTCCTTGACTAATGCGCCAAGCCAAGAAGCGTTGTTGTGTGAGATCATAGTGCCGCATTTGCTTATCTGATCTTGGGTTGAATAGAATAATGTCAATGGCTTGATCTTTAAGACCTTGGTTGAGGAGGGTGCGCCGCTGATGTGCCAAGCCATTAAATGTCAGAATTTGTTCTTCTCCAGCGGGGACTTGCCGCTTTTGGGGTCTGATACCACCACTGCAGCTGGCAAAGATATCGGTTGATTGATTGCTAACTTCATCAGTCCTGAATACCATATTGCTGATGGCCATTGTGGGGTTATTAATATTAGTTTAAGCTGCTCTCTACAAACTTTCTGGATTACCTGTGGTATCAGGTTCCACGGTGGGCAGCAGTACGCATTCTTCCATTGCAACCAAGGCTTCATGAGTGCGTTTATTGCCACGGCTTTTTTGTCGGGATACCAGCTGTAGTATTTCTCTAGTTGCGTGTTTTTTGCTGATGCAAATAGGTCTATGTTGCTGCTTCCAAACTATGGCTACAATTTTTTTGAAGTTTGTTGGCAAAATTAACTATTCTGTCTGGGCAGTCATTCTTGATGGCGTATCTGCCGGATTTATTGCTGACGGAACGTAATTAACTTGAGGGCGTGTCCCTGTATTCAAGCAATGATTCCATATTTGCTCTAAAATTTCCAGCAATTTGGGGGACGTTGTTCCGCCAAACTTGCGAACATACGCTAGTGTTGTGGTATTTTCTGAGTAGACTAATACCGAACGTCCAAAAACTGATGGGAGTTGGACTGCATATAATATTGTTAGCAATTCTTTTGCATTGATATGCAAATTTATCAGGTGCTCTGGCCAGGTACCCGAGTATGTCTGGGATCCAGCAACAACACCCCAGCCAGTGTTGCTGGCATTGGTAAATACTTTCTGTTCTGGATTCTCTGGAAGAAAACTGTTCCCATTCCATTGAGACAGTTGATCCCTCCACCAGATCAGGTTTTCTATAGCTGGTTCCGTTATTGTGACAGTCAATATCCATGTAAGATTGTCTCTCAAGGAATTAATTTTTAGCTCCATAAGTCTGCAAAGTTTTAGGCGCCCCGGAAGTATTGCCACCGTCATAGCTTGAGCTTTTCCGACAAATGACGCAATGGCTCTGATTGTAGCCGAGCCGGCTCTTATAATTGTAGTTGCTGTTCTTCGGAGATCCCGGATCTTGTTTGCAGGTACCTGTAGTGTCATAAAACTGGTGTTTATTTTCATACCTAGGTGCTGAATAGACTGCGTTGGTACTAGTAGTGACTTTGACTCGTTGGTTTTGTATCCGAGTTGGTAAAGCTTTTTTAACACAGAAGATGTTGAGGTTAAACATTCCTCTTTTGTTGATCCTATTATCAGGAGGTTGTCCAGGTATGCGGCCATTCTGATCCCTTGACGTCGAGCCCACCGTATTACTGGGCGGAGGATCTTGGTAAATACCAGTGGCAAAGGAGACATTCCAAATGGTAGAACTCGGAACTGATATGCTTTCCCGCACCATTGAAAACGCAGGTACTTCCTGAATGACCTTTTTATAAGAATATGCAGAAATGCATCTGTTAGGTCGATTGATGTTAGAAAGTCCTTTCTCCGGATCATCTTGATAGTAGACGCCAGTGACTCCATTTTGAAGTGTATATTCTTTAGATGTTTGTTCTACGGCCTCAAGTCTAGGACAGGGCAAAGTTCTCCAGTTTTCTTTGGGACAGCAAATATGTTTGAGTAAAATCCCGGTGACTGCAGGGATATATCTTTCAATTTCTTTTTTGAACAATAGGTCTACAATTTTTGACGTTATGGCTTTGGCTGCTTTGGGCCCCATGCGCCGCATGCTTGACTTGAGATGTCGAGTTAGCGGTGGGGGTTTGCTCAACGGCAGAGATTACCCGTTGGCAATTGTTTCTTGCACCCAACAATTGCTTGTAAGCCACCCCCAGGCTTCTTGGTATTTGTGGAGGCAATTCCCTACTGGTGGCCCCCACTTTCCTTCCCTCTTCCTCTTGATTTATTCCTTCCATTTCGAAACCCTCCTGTTGAGTTGGAGAATTGTTAGCTAGAGCCATCGGTGGTGTAGGCCTGATTGGTGGTTTGCGTTGTAGCAGAGTGGTGACCGTTTGGGTGTTGCCTGTAAGGCAGCCTGCTGCTGGCGTCCACAAAAGGGCTTTCTGTTACTTGACTTAACTGTTTTTTTGGCTGCCAATAGTTTACTCAGTGCAGTCGGCTCCATCAATGGATTGCCGTAGGTAGGGTTCAGCTGTGGTGGGCGTCCAGTTAGACTCAGCCCCAAATGTAAGTTGTCTAATCTGGCCTGAGTCAGCAAGGTACATGCATCAGACAGTAGAAATCTCATAGTGCTTGCAAACAAGAACCTCGGGTCATCAGCAGGGGCCTCAGGCTCGTCTTGAAGGAGCTGATACACATGTAGTACACTGGTCTAGTGGCTTGTGCAATAAACGACTGTACATTATAGTACGCATTGTCAAGTTTCTTAATTAGTGCAGTAGCGGGATTATTGATTGGAGACGGCGTATACATCATACCCATTGTTTGTGAGCATGTTTGAACAATATCCCTTTTTTCCTCGTCGGAGAAGGTGACCTGAAAAAATCTGTATCAATACTTGGTAGCGCTTCGATCAGTCTAGGGTATGTCTGAAGGTCTTTAGCCAAAGATCTGGTTGAAACGTACTGGTCAGCGTTAGTGTCCTTTTCAATCGTGTTTGAATCTTGTCTAACTAGCAGGTCATCAACCTTCTTTGTCAGCTCCGCTATCGTATCTAAAAGAGTTTGATCCATTTAGTAGTGGATTAGATAATTTTTATATATTTTATAATACTGAAAATCTATTTCAATGAGGATAGTTCCAGTGCAAAAAAAAAGATGATAATGAAACAAATAAAAAGTACTCTAGAGTATTTATATCTTCTTTATTTTTAGTTTAAAAAATTGAATTTTAAAAAATTTTTAACTGGAGGTTTCAAAATAACCAATAAAAGATAACAAACATAATATGATACCACTTGAAGTATAATAATTAGTAAAACAGCTGATGGTAATGAAATCAAAATGACATTAACTAATTTGCATCTCCCATCTCCCATCATCCGGAAAACGCAAAAATGAATCAATTTTGACTCTAAATCGGCATATAAAAAAAATTACTAATAGCAAACCGCATCAAAAATTAATAATTTTAGGCAACTACAGCATGGATATACTTTAAGTACAAAAATTCATATTAACATCTGGCCTCAATTTGGCGCGATGTCGAGTTGAAAATTCATCTGGATCTCGATACAATGGGCTTAATATGGTCGGATGCTTGACCACATTCTTTACAGAGGTATGGGCAAGCGCCAAAACGACTGTACAATGTTACATACAGCTGGCCTGTCAAACCATCTACTGATTCAAGCTGAATAGAACGTTGGATCAGTAATAAAAATTAAAAAAATCAGCAAAATCAGCAAAATCAGCTCAAAAATAATTGAAAAGCACGCAAATATGCTGATTAATAGCAACATATTTACTGTTTTAGCTTTAATAAATATTTATTTAAATGCTCTATGCAACTATATAGTTACAATAATAACTGATACATTTGCAGAATTAAAAAAATTGACTCAAAAATTTAAAAAAAATTTAAAAATTTTGTTATCAAAAACGCTTAAAATCATCAAAAAAACGGCGTGAAATGTTTGAACCAACTAAAATAAATGCTGATTAGATGTTACAATATATGGAATTAAAAGCATCTACAGCTAAATCGGCTAAATTGGATATAAAAAATAAATATTTAAAAGAAATCCAAGCAGTCACATATGACTGTATCAACAATAAATCTAGAGAATTGTGGAGCTGGATCAAGTGTTATACTGACAAAACCCGCCAATTGATATTGAATAGACCAGTACTAGACACAAATAAAAAACTGATAGCTGATTCAAAAGATAAACCCAACGTCTGGGCAAAACATTTTGAAAAATTGGCTGTTTACACACTGACAACAGTCAAAACAACACCAAATGGATAAAAAAATTCAAAAATAATATCAGCGCTTATAGTATCTGTGAAAGCATTATTAATTGAGCTGAAATAATAACAGCGCTCAAGGATACACCAAATAACAAAGCAGCGAAGACTGATACGGTGCCCAGTGAGGTTTAGAAGCTGGTACAAAACAAAGATGAGCCAAAATCAAATCTGGCAAAACTAATTTTGAAATTGGTTAACAAAATATATACTACAGATGAAATACCAACAATATGGACATCTAGTATTGTGGTACCTGTATCAAAAAAAGGAGCCTTAACGATCACAATAATTATTAAAGAATTTCACCGATACCAGCTATGATTAAGTTGGTATCAAAAATAGCAACAAATAAATTAAATGATATTATCACTAGCAAAAATAAACTGTGCAAAAAACAAGCTGTCTTTAGAACACGTAATAAATGCGTTGCACAAGTCACTACATTTATGAAATAGTGCGCCGGAGCAAACTATTAGGCCTTGAAACCTGGGTATGTTTTATCGACTATGCCAAATGATACAATAAAGTCCACTAGCAGGTTTTATAGAAAAAATAAAATAAATGGGAATCGGTGGTAAACTATTGAATTTTATCAAATCCTTATACAAAAATCCACAAATTGTCGCAAAAATAGGTGATAAACTGTTACCTACGGTACCATAAAAATGTGGCCTACGACAAGGCTGCCCACTATTACCAATGTTATTTGATATGTATATCAACGACATATTTAATGGTGTGAATGATGTTTATGTAACTGGTCTTGGTAAATGGATACCAGGGCTACTTTTTGCAGATGATGCAGTCGTGCTATCTGAATCATCTTTTCAAAGGCTAAAAATAAAAGTGGTTTTATTAAATACAGGTATAAACTAAACTAGAAAAAATTGCTAATTGAATAGCTTACTTTTCTATTGAGGAAAAGTAAGCTACTTAAATACTTTTTAAAACAAGCTAAAAATAACTAAGATAAATAAATTATAAGAGCGCGCTCACCCGCATTCTTATAATGGGAATGTTACTATAATTAGCAACTATTACACATCTGATAAACTACAAATAGCATTAGATGTCATCACTAAATGGTCTTACATCCACGCAATGTCAGTAATGCTGGGAAATGCGGTGTATTATCGATCAGCTGTGCACCATCTAGCACTTATCTGTTACAAAATTAAACTGTCACAATTGTTCGAAAATACTCGTATATGGATCTAATTTTTTCAGATACTTGTAAATGCGCAGAAACCATCAATAACAATAAAATTAAAATGCAATATATGGTGCATATAGTTTTTTAAAAAATCAACTAATACCTACTGCCATAAAATTAAAAGTGCTGCAATCAGTACTGATCCCAATAGGCACATACGGCGGTGAACTATTTGGCATGAGTGAATCTCGTATTAAGCCCATACAGATTATAGCAGATAGAGCACTACGGGTAATAGCTGGTGCCAACAGAGCAACAGCAATGAGCAGACTCCGGGAAGAGTTTGGGATAAAATCAATAAACTCAGTATGCTCAAGATTAAGAGAACGGTCTCACTTTAAATGGCCATCCTCAAAAACTTGGATAGCCGATCTGATACGCTGCCTATTAAAATCAAGATCTAGTATATGGGTATCTGGTACACTGGGATGGCAGAAAATATACAACTGCTGCCTTGAGCAAAGTGCTACAAGAATAGGAATATATGCTAGAAATTCCAGGAATGATTAATCTAGAATATCATACTGGTTAAAAACTCATAAAATGCAAAACTCAAAAACTGGATCAGCTTGCAGCTGCTGTATCCAGAACTGATATTATACTTTAATATTATTGAAAAATAAGAACAGGATCGCATTGGACTACATAGCGGCCTTAAAGTCGCAACTTGTGTCAACACATACAAGGAAAATGCCTATACTACAATGCCAACATCTCAGAAAATATTGACAAATATTAAAATAAGACAGCTGCTGAGCAGTCATATAGAGTGAAACAAGTGGGCGATTCATTCCAAGGCTATTCAGAATCTGCAATGGCAACCAAAATGAGTTGATCACGCAAGCCTAAATATGGCTGGTGTGCAAAATTCTTGAGGGGGAATCTAAAAAAATGTTTGCTTCGACTTTTAAAGGAGAAGAATTTTATTATGCTACTGTCAATGGGGCTGGAAACATAATGTTTGTAGATATCAGCCGTATTGTTCGGCTGTTATAAAATCTATATAATTCCAGGTAAGAGTTAAGTTGAATATATTATTAATCACCCATTAGAAAAAAAAGCGAAATATTTTGTATAATATATTATAAATTTTGAATATCTTAAAGATGATATTTTGACTTCAGATTATTCTGTTAGTTAAAAATAATTCCCATTGGATCAAAAATAAGACCAAATATATGGATATATAGAATATGGACAATGTATTTATATATTTGCAGATTTTTGGTAGATTTATAATGAATTATAAAGCTAAATTTAGAATAAGCTTTATAAAAAAAATCAATTTTATATTCTAGACCCACGATTTAGGAACATAATCACACCAGCCTTTGGGGCCAGAGCGTAAACCAAGAGCTTCAACAGTGCGATAAGGCATACAATAAATAGGGTCAATAGGGTTAAGTTTCAAGTTATGCTGATTATATTTAAGCAATGAAAGACCTGCAATTCCAAAGCATGTATGGTACACATCGGCATAATTTTCGGGACGATCTGATATGCCACCATTATCGGGATCCTGGCAATTCAAAATAAAAGTTTGAAGTTTTTCAGCATCGATCCAGCTACGGCGACCAAGAATTTCTAATGAAGAAACTACCCACCATGAATAACATGAGTCAGGTAATTTTTCTGGACGGCCATTTAAACCACCAGAAGAAGACTGTTGTCTTTCACAAAGCCAATTTGAAAGACGGTCCCTTTTAACCAAATCGAGTCTTTTAGCAATAGCTAACGCGGCAAGACATGTATAAACTTGTGCGGCGTGAGATTCCCCACCGGGACCACTACCAAAGCCTCCATCATAATTCATACTTTTTTCTATATACTCAACAATAGGCTCAATTCTAAGGGTGTCAATACTACCCAAGATGTTGCAAATAGCGAGCCCAATAAAAGCAAACCTTGTATCCATTTCACCCCATATATCACCCATCATATATCCAGTAGTTTTGTTTTGAAGGCCTTTGACGTCTAACAAAAAAAATTGAGCGATTTGATTAAAGCCCCACAAAGAGCAAGTTTTATAGAAATTCTAAGAATATAAATTAAACAAAATACATTTCAGAACGGCATCTTTGTTAATATCTTCAAGACGATTATAAATAGCTAAAATTTGAACAGCACTCATTGTATAAAGTAGATGTGAATCATGGCCAGTATGCCCCCCAAAACCACCTATAAAAACACGGAAAAGTAAGCAGGAGAAAAAAGGGGTTAAAATGCAAAAGCTTACCATCTTGATTCTGACAGGATTTAACATATTCTATGACTTTATCTTTTTCTAAAGCAAGAGGATTATCGAGAGTTTCAAGAGCAACCAAGCCCCAATATATGCCGCTTATTCTTAAATGTTCTGTCAGCCAATATTCAAGGTCAGTTTGCGCCTAAACGATAGGAGACACAGTATAGACCATTAGAGTTTGGCAATAGTATAAAATAACCGTTCAAATCAGACATAAATACTATCCCAAACAGTTATTATATAGATAGATTCATACCTTATCTAGCTTTTGAATAAAAAGGATATGTTTTTCAGCTTCAAGTAGTCTGCTCATTGTAAGTTATTAAGCAAAAGAGCCTATATGGGAGATTTAGATATATAATACAAAAGGAATTAAGGATTGTGCAAATGAAAGATTAAAAAAGGGTAGAGGGGGTAAACTTGTTGTAGCATTAATTTAGATGGAAGGGTGGTTTAAACTGGTAAATGATTAAATGATTAAACTGGTAAATGATTAAATTAGTAAATTAGAAAAAATTAAATTAGTAAATGAATAAATTAGAAAATTAGAAAATTAGAAAAGATTAAATTAGTAAATGATTAAATTAGAAAAGATTAAATTAATAAAAAATTAAATTAGCTCATAATTAAATTAGTAAAAAATTAAATTAGTAAAAAATTAAATTAGTAAAAAATTAAATTAGTAAAAAATTAAATTAGTAAATTTGGCCCAAAACTGCCAATTTTAACAATTTTTAGATATTGACCAATAGCAACTGTTTTTTATTTTTAAAAAGGGATAAAATTAGCCGCTAGAAATAAAACAAGCATTTTCAGTAGACAAATAACTTTCTTCTTCTCTATTTTCAATAAAACTGAACCATTATTAATTTATTAACAAAGTCCATAGCATTTGTTTCCCGAAAAATCCGAGCATTTGGTGTTTTATATGTAACTGTTTTGCCTGCTAAAATTATTTGTTCAGAAGCTAACTACATGTTTGGTAGGCCATCACCACCCCTTTGCGATGAGCTGTCCTCTGGTTAATACTCGCTGGGCAGTAAGTTCTTTTGGCTCAAACTCTAATGGTCAGCTCGCAACTGCCGATTTGCTGGATTATTCTGCTCCGCAACATAACTATTTTTTCAGTTCTGTTAAACACAAACAACCCGAATATTGTAACATTCCAGTTCCATCATGTATTCATAGCATTGCTGACTCTACCCCTCCAATAATTGTTAGTGGAGGAAACCATTCATTTTTGTATTGGGAAAATCTCCCCTTTCTTTATGGCTGTGGCTCCACCATTAATGGTGAATTAGGTTGTATTCAAAACTTACCAGACAGTTGTTTCAGTGATATCAAAAATAAAGATATTATTTACAAGTGGACTCCCTTGCCTCTACCTCAAGAAAAAAGTTTGATTTGTACTAACAGTTCAGACTTAATGTCTAATACAAGCCTTGTTTCTCAGTATCCCTTTCAATGCTCTTGCCAAAACAAACCGATTGCTTCAATAAAGAGTATAAAAGTTGGTTGGAATCACTCTTTGCTCCTTACAACAGAAGGTTTATTGTACGCAACTGGGAATAATTTATATGGACAGTGTGGTTTATCTTTAGAATCCACAAAAAATCTTTTTGGCTGGAAGCAAGTTATTTTTCCTACGGAACCTTCCAATGTTGAAGTGAATACTCGGCTGAAAATTTCTCAAATTGCGTGTGGGCTAAGACATACTATTGCTTTAACATCCTGCGGCCGTATATATGCATGGGGCTCTAACTCAAAAAATCAGTTAGGTATACCAGTTGATATAGCTCAAGATCAACCTGCAAAACAAACTCAATTTAATAATAAACCAATTTACCAGAAAATTAAGTCTAAACAGCGTAATGTCATGTCGCCTACATTAATACATTTACCAGTTCAGCAGATCCATGGCGATAAAATTCAAGTTTCATGTGGAAGAAACCATACCGCCTACTTGGTTATTAGAACTCAAACTTTAAACATATTTTTACATGTTGCTGGAAAGTCAAAGCTTTATGATAATGTATCTTCTTTTGTTGATTCGAAACAGATTATAGATTCAGCTTGGACCTATATAGATATTTTCCCATATTTAATATCAAATAATACATCTAAAGATAAAGAAGAAATAAAATCAATTTTATCTGAACTTGTACAGTCTGGAGATATTCATTTTAACCTTGTATCATCGTGGGATAATATATTTATATTTGCTAAATTGTTGAATTCTGACCAGCACACTCGTATATGCAAGAAAATCCCTGATTATTTTAAGAGTGTAATAGCATTTGGATCAAACGAATTTAGTATTATGGGTGACTATTCATCTAAAGTTGATAATGTCTCTGTGATGAATGATAGCACAGAGCATAAACGAACCATTTTTGAAATATGTAACCTTCGACCCTTCCAAAAACTAAATAATAGTCAGCTAATAAGCATTAATAGTAAATTGAACTTGAGTAGCATTCAACTGAAAGATATAGACTGCAAATTTGTAATAGACGAGCTATCGTGTGGATCTTACCATGTAGTCATCAAATACAAATTTAAAATAGAAAATACAGATGAATTTAATTCAAACATTGGGAATATTATATGCTGGGGATGGAATGAACATGGTAACTGTGGGTTGTGTTCAAGCTCCAAAAACACTTATGAGCAAAAAGTTTGCTGGCCGCCAAATCTTATTGACATCAATCAATCTAGTAACTCAACTTTGAGTAATAAGAACCATCAGGTAGATTCTATTTCGTGTGGGTATGGCAACACATTTTTTATATCGCACATATTTTAGACTTGCTACACTATAGATGATAGTTTACGTATTTTAATTGAATAAATATGATTATAATTGTTGCGTGTATTATTTTATCTCTAAATGTTTGAAATATATATTTCCTATTATAATGTTGAATTAAAAGCTCAAGTTTAAAGTTATATATTTGTCATTAGACTTGCAAGTGAGTATAGTATTGTTGTTATTGTATCTATTCAGCTCAATATAAAAACATTTGGTTATAAGTTTATCTACAGTTCTTTGGATATTTATGAAGTAGGCAAGCCCATAATGATTTGATTTTTAAGTTTTGTTTCTGATTGTAAACATTTTTGGCTAATGAAATTAAATTTGAGAGTGAATTTATAATTTAATATTTTATAAAATAAATTTGAGATTGAATTTACAATTTAATACTTTATAAAATAAATTTGAGATTGAATTTACAATTTAATATTTTATAAATAAATTTGAGATTGAATTTACAATTTAATATTTTATAAATAAATTTGAGATTGAATTTACAATTTAATATTTTATAAATAAATTTGAGATTGAATTTACAATTTAATATTTTATAAATAAATTTGAGATTGAATTTACAATTTAATATTTTATAAATAAATTTGAGATTGAATTTACAATTTAATATTTTATAAATAAATTTGAGATTGAATTTACAATTTAATATTTTATAAATAAATTTGAGATTGAATTTACAATTTAATATTTTATAAATAAATTTGAGATTGAATTTACAATTTAATATTTTATAAATAAATTTGAGATTGAATTTACAATTTAATATTTTATAAATAAATTTGAGATTGAATTTACAATTTAATATTTTATAAATAAATTTGAGATTGAATTTACAATTTAATATTTTATAAATAAATTTGAGATTGAATTTACAATTTAATATTTTATAAATAAATTTGAGATTGAATTTACAATTTAATATTTTATAAATAAATTTGAGATTGAATTTACAATTTAATATTTTATAAATAAATTTGAGATTGAATTTACAATTTAATATTTTATA
>MBFR01000335.1:12584-22777 GCA_003086735.1 Smittium simulii
AAAAAATTAATATAACCTTATAAAAATTATATTACTAAATTCTTAAGTAAGCTCGGAACGTAATGGAATCATATATTCTTAAGAGTTTAATAACATGTATTTACTAAAAGAAAATAAAACCACAAAACTTAAAATGAGAAAATCAATTTATCAGGTTTAAATTTGTAATAATAATATCAAAACAAAATATTTGATTGTTTTTTAAAGTTCGAAAAATACTTTTAAAAAATATTTTCTGTTTGGTTTAAATGATTTTATTTAAACAGTTTATCTAGTATAAAAGTATAAAATAAAAATTTAATAAAAAAGCTGGGCTAGCATTTTAGACGTTTAAATCTTCAGGAATCCAATGTAAGTAAACTAATTAATAGTATAGATAAATATAAAGCCCATAGGTTGCTGGATAGCAACGTGCTGCTACTGAATAGATAGTCGCGATTGACATAGGAAGATGTTTTTGTGGAATCAGTAGAATCTTTATTATTTTGAGAAAGGTCAAGTTCTTCGCCTATTTTCCCGGCATTGGGGTCATTGACAGCTGTGCAATTTTTAGAATTTGAGCATCTTAACGAACACGCAGAATCAGATCCACACTGATTTTTGCATATCTCAACATCCTTTGTACACTTATAGTATGTAATCGGAAAAGTGAAAACTATAATTTTTTAAAAAGTTATAAGATAGTTAGAAAAAATTAAAGGATTAAATATTACTCTTTTGGTCAGGAATTGTGCCATTTCCACAAATGCAGTTGAATGCTAATGTTTTGTAATTGCATCTTTTGTCGCTGGGAGAGCCAGCGGTAATATTTAAACATATATTGTTGCAAAAATTTGCATTATCATTGCACCAAGTTTTTTGAGCGTTTAATAAATTTTTATCTGTCTCGTCTATAATAATTAAAAAAAATGTTGTGAATTTTAATTACATTACTATTATAAAAAGTTTACCTTTGTTGCTTTTACTAATTATTGAAATTTGGTTAGTTTCAGTCTCAGCTTCTTTTTTATTTCTTTGCTGTTTGGTTTTAGGAGCAACAGTTTCTTCAGCATTTACCGTTGAATCAGAAGCATCATTTTCCTTATTTTCATAACTATCCGATTTTACTTTAGAGACCATAGTTTTTGTAGCTGCAATCAAATCTTCTCTTGGTAAAAGATCAAAATAATTTGAATTAGCAGCAATAACACATAAAAGTGTGCTGATAAGAGTGATAAAAAAAAAGATTCCCTTCATAATACTTATTCGAAAATATAAACTTTGTTAAATATCAAATTTTTCTACAAGTTATAAATGTCTGTTATTTTATAATAAAATTATAATATTATAATCTAAAAAAGCAAAGATCCTGATGTGAATCATAACAGCCTTTATGTATTTATACTTAAAATTTAATATATTTTTCCAAGTGGAGCTTAATTTTTTAAGATACATATTTATTTCAAGAACAATAAGAATTTTCTGCAATTTCTAGTGTTATTTTTTTATATAACTATAAAACGTTCTTCAATCACAATCTTTCTAAAAATCATTATTGTTGATAGGTTTTTTTAGCATTATTATATAATAGTCACTATAGCATTTTACAGATGATATTCAGACAACTAAAAAAACAATTACATTTCAAAAGTTGTAGCAAAGAATGAAATAACCACCAATGGGCATTTGTTTTGATTTCTATAAATCATATAGAAAACAAGGGTAGCTTTTATGATATTAATAAGTTTAGTATACTTATTAACTGTGGTGTATTTATTGGCATCAAGTTGTTTTTTTAAAGTTTAAAGAATGAGTCCAAGGTTTATCAGTGATTTACACGATGTATAAGCTATTTATAATAGCCGAACAAAATAATAATGTATTCATAGTAAAGAATAAACTGTTTTACTCTTTTTAAAGATTCTAAGAATAATTTTAACAAGTAATGCTAAATAACAACTTGAAAGTTTGAATATTTATAATAAAAAGCACGTTGATGCGACTCTAAGAGTGTATATTTAAAATTTAAAGCAAACCGACTCAAAATAATGATTAATTACTTTCAAAAAACTATAATTATATGAGCGAGCGCTTTGTTTAACTATTGACCAATAATACTAATAAAATAGTTGGTTAATAAAAACAAGGTTTATTTTAGATCATTATATACCAGTTCATAACCGCTTGAACATTGTTTGTTAAAAGAGAGTCTAAGACATATATAGCTTATACAAAAAAATAATTAATGGCATAGATAAAATAAAAATAATAAATCAATTATAACACATTTTTTATAAGCATGTATCGCAATATACAAACCGCAAGGCTGGAGACATTTAAGCTATTTTCATTTATACGTTTGATATATGCAAAAATTAATTCTAAACAGAAAGCCATGAAATTCAATTTTAACGACATTGAGTAATATATTATTTATATTTGTTATTTCTATTGGTAGAAACTTTATATTATCTAATATATTTTTTTAGCCTTGATTGATATTTTTTATATATTACTATTTAAAAATTATAAGCTGGTTATCTTTCATACAACCAAAACCAGTGTACTATTTTAAAATTTTATTTTTAATAAATGTGGCTTGGTTTTTAGGAATGATTAAAATCCGCTTACAAGATGGTGATATATCGTATATATCCAAATGTATTCTCATTACAAACAAATAGTAGCTATCAAATACTTTTATCTTTTAGGCCAAATCCTATTGAAGAAAAAATAAATCTATTAAAAAAAAGTTATTTAGCTACTTGAATGGTAAACTTGCTTATTACTTCAAAAATTTATAGTCTGCACCTAATTGTTTTATTAAAAAAAAATAAACAAGCAACTCCACAATTAACAATTAAATGTACTGAACAATCCCCTTTAGAGTTGATTTCGCCACCTTGGACAAGTTGTAAAATATTTCGATAAAAACCAGCTAAACGCGATATCCTTCTATATAAAAATCAGTTTAATATGATTTGATTGTAGTGCTCTAACTCAAATAAATTGCAGTTTTGGGCTTTAATTGTTTTGGATTACTATCTTATTTAGCGTTTAATGACTAGCATTATATTGATTCACAAATGATACTGCTTTTTTATTAATTAAAGCCAATATTAATTGCATTTTAATGCACATATCATTCTCTCATCAAAGCAATGATTATATCATACCTTTTTTACTGACTTTTGTAGTATGAATATTCAACATCTTGTTTTTATACACTCACTCTACTAGCTCGGATTTCAGAAAATGAAGCGAATAAAATTCATAAAATTACATATTTACTCATTATTGATTACTATTATTGGTTTTAACCCATATTTGTTAAATAAAAAAATCGATTGTTAAGTTTTTAACAAGATATAAAGCTGATAATATGACTTGTATTACAGTTCGTAAATATTATTTTATTTTTCTTGCTTGCAGCTCTTTGATTTGAGTTTTCTTGCTAATAATTCAATTTTTTTTTACATATTTTACTTATTATATTTACTCGCATTTTTTTAAACGGTTTGTACTCTGTTTAACCCATAATTATAAAGCTTTATTATATTATATTATTAAATAAGTAGTAGTTGACTTTAATTAAACCAATTCTATTTTTCAGACTTAAATTATAACACGCTTTGATATAAATATAAAAATATATTTATTTGCTAACTTGTAATAAAAATGGAAAAAGATAATTTAAACTCTGCAGCAAAAGCTTACTCTGATACTTATTCTATAACTAGCGATAACAAAAGCACTTCTCTTCCTATTAATGGCGATAACTTATCCTTTACAGAAAATGCTATGAATGGCGAAAAAAACTGTATGCTAAACGATATCTATAAAGAAAGAGATGTAAAAGAAAACGCATTTGGAAATATACAAGATATTAATAACAATACTTATAAAACTCCATTGAAAAAAAACAATTCAATTAAAAGTAAATTCAGATCTTCGAATAAATATTCTTACAATTACAACAAAACCACAAAAATAAAAGAAGAGCCTAGCAAAAAATCCAGATGCCCTTCTATTTGGATTATTTATTGCAACATTGTTACTTTTTACGCACCTGCTTTTATTTTAAAAAGAATAGGTTTTAGTCAAAAAGATCAAAGAACTGCATGGAGAGAGAAAATAGGCTTAGTATCAATTATTCTGTTAATGTGTGGAATCGTAGGCTTTTTGACATTTGGTCTACAATCTGTACTTTGCAAAAGCAACATTAGAATTCAAAGATCTCTACTTAAAAATAAATATATAGTTGTGAGAGGCTATGCTTATGATGTTAGCCAGTTTGGCCACCCAGCGTCAGATTTAACGGGTCCTGATAGAGCTAGTATTATAGGAGCACCATTGAATGCAGGTAAAACCGATTTGACTTTGCTTTTCCAAAACGCAGAGGCTTCCTGTAAAGAAATTTTAATTTATACTTCAGACTTTAAAAGCCCTAATGATAATAATGCTAATGTTTTCCCATGTCAAATTATGCCCTTCGAGGCTGCTAATCCTCCAAACAGTACTGTTGAAATTGAGGCATGTCACAATTCAAAGTCCTCACTTGAAATGTTACTTAACCTTCCATCAATACCAATTTCATATTCATGGGAAGAAGTTAAAAATAACCCAGATTATGTTATTTATAATGGTGCTGTTCTAGATTTAAACAGAATTGACTGGTTTTTACCCGGTATACAAATTCCAAATGAAATACTAAATCTAAAAAGCCAAAGAAGCTCAAACGTCGATACATCTCTATATATAAATTCTCTACCCCAAGCGCAAATTGGTAAATGTGTTTCGGATTTGTTTACTGTTGGATTCATTGATACCACATCTCTGGGATGTATAACTTCAAGTATAATGCTATATGCTGCGCTGTTGGTAATCTTGGGTGCTGTTTTTACAAAGTTTTTTATGGCAGTATATTTTGGGTGGTTTATGTCTAGAAGATTAGGAATAACAAAGTCGGAAACTAAAGAGCAGCGTTTACAGAGACTTGACGAGATTGAAAAGTGGACTGATTTAAATAATCATCACGTAAAAGAAAATATTGTAAGCAAGTACTCGGTCCAAAATAATACAAACAACCAGTATGGCCAAAATAAAAGCAGGATGAAATCATTTTTACCTACTACTTCTCGGTATTCATCATTCATGCCTGGAGATCTACCCAAGTTTAGAGAAAGCTACAATAGGAAATCGTCGAATTTTTCAAATAAAAATTACAGGTCACTTAAAGGGATTTCTGCTTATAATACTAGTTTTCATAGCTATAGCACAATAAGACCCCCAACAAGGAATAACGGACATGCTAGCGTAAATATTGCAAGCGAAGTTGCATACTATCAGAGCACAAAGAAAGTATCAAGTGGAATTCTTGATCTAAAGTCGCAATCTGAAAAAAATAAAATCATCAATAATCTAAACTTTGAGCCTTTACACACTTTTTTACTTGTCACATGTTATAGTGAAGGTTCAGCTGGAATCAGAACTACATTAGATTCTTTGGTATCAACTGATTATCCATCTGATCATAAATGTTTAATTGTAATATGTGATGGGTTGATTAAAGGTGAGGGCGAAGAGCTCACCACCCCTGATATATGTTTGTCAATGATGCGCGATTTTGCTATTCCACCTGATAGAATAAAGGCTTATTCTTATGTTGCAGTAGCCAGCGGTGTGAAAAGACACAACATGGCAAAAGTATATTGTGGATTTTATGCTCCAAATCAAAATTCACCTGATAGTGCTCAAAATAGTAGAGTGCCTATGATTTTAATTGTAAAATGTGGAATAGAGAGTGAAAAAGGAGATAAAAAGCCTGGGAATAGAGGAAAAAGAGATTCACAGGTAATTTTAATGAGCTTTCTACAACGAGTTATGTTTGATGAAAGATTGAGTCAAGTTGAATACCAAATGTTTAATGGAATATGGAGTATAACGGGGACACCACCAGATAAGTTTGAAATTGTTTTGATGGTTGATGCAGATACTAAAATTTATCCTGACTCTTTATCTCATATGGTTTCAGTAATGGCTAATGATTATATGGTCATGGGTCTATGTGGAGAAACAAAAATTGCAAATAAGAAGGATTCATTTACATCAATGATACAAGTATTTGAGTATTACATTGCACATCATCAATCAAAAGCATTCGAGTCTGTGTTTGGAGGTGTTACTTGCCTTCCAGGCTGCTTTTGTATGTATCGTATAAAAGCCAAAAAAGGATTTAGCGGATATTGGGTCCCGATTTTAGCAAATCCAACTGTGGTAGAAAGCTACGCAGAAAATGTGGTTGATACTCTTCATAAAAAGAATTTATTATTGCTAGGAGAAGATAGATATTTGTCGACACTTATGCTTAAAAATTTTCCCAAGCGCAAAATGACTTTTGTTCCGTCAGCAGTTTGCAAAACAATTGTTCCAAATGAATTCAAGGTTTTATTATCGCAGAGAAGACGGTGGATTAACTCAACGGTGCATAATTTAATGGAGCTTATGTTTGTGCGCGATCTTTGTGGTACATTTTGTTTTTCGATGCAATTTATAATTTTTATGGAGCTTGTTGGAACGCTAGTATTACCCGCTGCTATATCTTTCACTATATACTTGATTGTCATATCCTTCTTTGTAACACCAGTTCCCTGGATTCCTCTATTTCTTCTTGCTATTATTCTTGGATTGCCAGCAGTTCTAATAGGGCTGACTAGCAGAAAATTAGTATATGTAGGATGGATGGCTATTTATCTTTTGTCTATTGTAGTTTGGAATTTCATTTTACCAACTTATTCTTACTGGCATTTTGATGACTTTTCTTGGGGTGAAACTAGAAAAGTTCAAGGTGAGCTTAAAGAAAAAGATCACGATACTACAGGAGAATTCGATTCAAAAATGATCACAATGAAAAGATGGTGCGAGTTTGAATTAGATCAACAAAACATAATACTCGAATTACTAAAAAATAAAACTGAGCTGGTAAAGATTTTAGCAATGTCCAGTTATGAAAACGAAAATAATTATAATTCTCAAAATGGAATTGGGCAGGTTTCAGCACTAGTTGACTCGCTAATAGATGAAGGAAAAGTTGACCTATTAAATCATATTTTGGAAATTGAAAAAAGGGGTTACACGCCACCATTTAACCTCACAATAATCTCAAACCAATATCTTGAGCGTGAGATGAGATATCAAAAAGAAGGAAAGTACAATGATGGCTATAATGAATAGTATTATGTTTTTATAATTGTAAAGATTTTATTCTGCCATGTTTATGGTTCTGCTGAAGCTATAAATTTACTTTTTTTTATATTTTACAATAGTAATATTAATCTATAATTAATTTAATTAAAATTTAGCTAATATGGGTAAATAAATAATAAAACGTAAATACCAATTTTTTTTTCATGAAAAAGTACCAATAACAATTTGATTTATGTAATTATAAGCGACAATCCCAAAAGGAATAGCACAAACAATATTACTAAAGCAGGAAAAGTAACAGGGGTCGACCCTCTGGATACTATAGTGGTATATAAACTCTCCTCTAGTTGTTTTGAATATGATTCTAGCCCAAATTTAGATATAACATGATTTTTAGCTTGTTTGCCAAGTTTTATTCTAAGAGTACTAGAGCTTTGGACGTTGGAAGAATTTATTTCTAAAATTTTTAACATGGACTCGGCAAACTCCACTGCTGTTGGGTTGATTAAATAACCTGTTTCGCCGTCAACAACAGTTTCTTTGGGACCGCCAGAATTAATTGCCAGGACAGGAACTTCCATAAACATAGCTTCGATGGGGACTAGGCCAAAATGTTCGTTTTCGGGAGTATATAAAACAATATCAGATATTTTTAACAAATGTTTTTTCATGTTATCACTAAAAGAAGGAAGAAATATCACAGTGCCTTTCGACTGACTAAGTGAGCCTGAAACATCCACTTGAATTTCGCGGGAATTAGAACTTCTCGGCCAAATAGTTTGATATTGAAGATCAAGGTCAATAGATGCTTTTTGAAGTTCTTTTAAATATTCAAAGTTTTCTGGTAACGTGGGATCGTAACCACCAGCAATAATAAGAACAGAAGATATATGAAAAGTAGACTGTGTTAGTTTCTTTTTAAAAATTCTGCTTTCTTGCCATAAAAACTCAGAAAAGGCTTGGATAGCTAACAAGATGTTTTTTTTGCGCTCAAACCTGTTAATGGATAATAAAGTATGTTTGATATTTCGGTTTATATTTATCAAATCAATAGAATTATTGAGTTTTTCTATGGAATAGTCATCTTGGTTAACGTGAGACTCTAATGACTGAAAGTTAACGCATGGATACAAAACTTTAGGTACGTTATAAATAAATTTGAAAGAGTTGTAAAAGACGGATTGAGTAAATCTGCTATTAACAAGGATAGTATCTGCCTCTGATATAGTAAGCTCTTCCAAAATATCAAAAAAAAAGCGATATACTTTTCGTAAAAAAGTATCATGTCTGGCTTGAAGCTTGTCGGGAAAATGACAATAAAATAAAACCTATAAAAATAGTAGGAAAGTACAATGAAACAAGATGAAATAATAGGTATAAAAATTAAGGAAAGTACAATGAAACAAGAAGAATCAATAGGTATAAATTATTAAAAAAATTACCTTCATTCTACTTATTTTTAATAAAGGAATCGGAGAAGCCAATTGATCAGCAATAACAATATCAATAGCTTGGTTTTTATCTTCCAAAATCAAATTTATAGACAAATGAAGAGATTGTAACGAAGTGCACAAAATATGAAAAGAGTTGTAAATGCTTTTAGGAAAAAAGTTATTCCCGCGGACTCTAACTTCAAGAGTGCCATCTGTGGTTTCTTTAAAGCAGTGGTTGTAATCATGATACATAGTATATATGACAACATTATGGCCAAGATTTTGAAGCCCTAAAGCTGAATCAACCATTAATCTTTCAGCGCCGCCTAAGTTAAAAAAATCAGAAAGTTTATAAAAATTGTACAGTTTGCAGTTAGAAAAAGTAGAGAAAACAAAAAACGCTTAAAGATAAAAAATACCAATCCCAAGATTCGGATGAACAAAAGCTATATTGAGCTTTCTGGGTTGTTGATTCGTATTCATGACAGATTGTGTTGATTAAGAGTACTATTTGAAATCAATAAGAAATACAAGTATAGTGTTGATTAAGAGTATTATTTGAAATCAATAAAAAAAGTGAAAGAAAGTTTCTGTGTAAAGTAGAATAAAAGTTTAAAATTCAGGGGTGAAATTGATTGTTTTATTTTCGTATTTCAGCTGCAAACCATTTCGGGAAATAAGCAAATATCTCTCTAAAAATATTGGTTCTTACCTTGATTTCGTTAATAATTACACGAATCTTCAGTTTTATAATTGGGTACTAGAGCTAATTAAATAATCTACTGGATATTAACATAAATTATCATTAATTAACATAAATTATCATTAATTAACATAAATTATCATTAATTAACATAAATTAGTAATTAATAGTAATTAATTGTATTTATAGTAATTAATAGTAATTAATTGTATTTATAGTAATTAATAGTAATTAATTGTATTTATAGCCTTTTAAACAAAAACATCAGACTAAAAAGTAAAAATATTCAACAGAATAAAGTATTTTATAGATAAATAATAGCTTTATTTATTTCTATTAAAAAATTAAAATAATCTAAAAAAAGAGAAATTTATTAAATATACAAATTAGTCTTTAAACTTAATCCAATTCATCCAACTGCTCAATATCATCCTAATTAAAAAATAAAGTATTTGTTATAAAGAATTTTAAAAGAAAAATATGTTTTTTAATAACAATACATTTGGATCTCTAGGCTCTTGATCTTCCCCATATTGTATGGCATTATCTGCATGGGATAAAACATATGCTATTGAGTCTTCATCTGTTATATCAAGTGGTATAAAACTGACCATGCTAAATTCGTATATCTACATAAATATAAAATATGAGGCGATGAATGAGCATAGAAATAATTTAAAGAGCACAAAAAATCAAATAGTAGAGTTGGTGCCTTACAATAGAAGATATTGCTTTATTTAAATTGTAGAACTTTGAAGACATTTGCTGATTAGCAGCATCAAGTAAAAGCAACTGATCCGGGTCAAAGTATCTTTTTTAAAAAAAAATGCAAAAAAATGTTAAAATATGAAAATTAATTTAGCCCAAAACAC
>MBFR01000336.1:16255-27573 GCA_003086735.1 Smittium simulii
TGTCAGGCCAGCCTTTGATTTGAAAAATAAATAAATCAGTTTTGCTAAAATAATATAAAAAAAATGTGGCTGTAGCATTTTGATAGTATTTTTTTTTATTTTTTATTATAGTATATGGTGTTAAAAAAAATCAACATAATAAGCTATAATTTTCTTTTTTTTTTCGTAAGGTAAATTTATTACAAAAATACAAAAATAATTTATTTTAAAAAATCTAATAAAATTTTTTAAAAAAGTATTAATTTTATATGTAAGTTATCCAACACTATTCCGGCTCACTAGAGCCCCTATACCACCGGTCATCGGCTCAAGAAGGGATTGTTGAAAAATTTATTCTATCAACAATAAGTGCTCGAGCAACGTATATACCATTCATAAAATTTGCTGTTTCCAGTCCCATTGATGATGGTATATTAGTGCCCCTCTGCAATTTTAGTATGAATAAAAGTCATTTATATTCTCCTCCAAGAAGTTTTCCCACAAAATCAATTCGAGATTCTCAGAGCCGACAAATAATAAAAATTTCTATTAGTTTAGAATGATCTAGTAATAAGCTTTCTAGCAAAAAAATAATGATTTTTCATAAAAATTTATTTAAAAACATAACAATTACCAATTCTCAAAGCGTAAAATACGAAACCTAGCGCGGGGGTTGAACCCGCAACCTTCTGATTAGAAGTCAGATGCGCTATCCATTGCGCCAGCCAGGCACATAAATATACAAACTACAAATTATTATTTTTTTTTATTTCTAAATATAGCTAAATTTTAGAATTTGTTTATTGCAGAGTATTAATAATAAGTTATAAAACCAAAAGATGATATATTTAATTTTGCTTACAATTTTCAATAAAGATTATGAACAGCTATAGTCAAAAAACTGGATATAAAAAATATTATTAGTAAAACCATAATTAAAATATTAGGCTGAAGATAATTAAATGAATTATATTTTAACTGGCCAGATAAGATGCAAGACATTATTTAACAATATTTAAATGTATTTAAATAGTTGCATGTTTTGCGGGGTATAATATCTATATTAGCAATTAATAAAATTTTTGCAAAATATCTATTTCAATATATTAGTATTTTTTAATTGGATAAAATTTATTGACTATTTTACTCTTAATTAACAGCAGAGTTAATTTTAACTATTAATATACATCTATATTTTTTGCCACGAGTAAAATATTATTGCATTTAATATACGCATTGTGAATTGAAATATATTGTATATTTCTAAAAATGTTATAGAATAAATCTACTCGTGTAAAGAATAAATTATTGTTCTTTATTAAAAATAACTTATTTCTAATGATTACAAATTTAACCCAAAGATGGAATAGTTACATCATATCTTTGAGATTTTAAATAAAAAGTTATATTTTCATACATAAGGTTTTAATGGTGTGTTATTATTTTAAAATACTTTTTTGAAAATATTTGAATGTGTTTATATTTATATAATAAATGAAATGATTTTTATGCTGATAGCAATTTAAAATATTTTTAAGATGGATCCTTCAACTAGCGCATTTTTATCTACCCTTATTATTAATTCTATATTTTTTGTACTATTTCTAATTTTATTTACAATTTTTCAACCATTTAATAGATCACTCTATTTTCCAAAAACTGTTACTGAAAATCCAATTCTTGCTCCAAAAATCCCAAGAAGATATTTGTTTGGCTGGATATTTGATGTATGGGAATTAAAACATGACGATTTCATCCAATATTCAGGGCCCGATGGCTTAATATTTTTATATTTTATCAAGCAAAATTTTTATATTTTTTTGATTGTAACGATATTNTACAAATTATTATTTTTTTTTATTTCTAAATATAGCTAAATTTTAGAATTTGTTTATTGCAGAGTATTAATAATAAGTTATAAAACCAAAAGATGATATATTTAATTTTGCTTACAATTTTCAATAAAGATTATGAACAGCTATAGTCAAAAAACTGGATATAAAAAATATTATTAGTAAAACCATAATTAAAATATTAGGCTGAAGATAATTAAATGAATAATATTTTAACTGGCCAGATAAGATGCAAGACATTATTTAATAATATTTAAATACATTTATATAGTTGCATGTTTTGCGGGGTATAATATCTATATTAGCAATTAATATAATTTTTGCAAATAATCTATTTCAATATATTAGTATTTTTTAATTGGATAAAATTTATTGACTATTTTACTCTTAATTAATAGCAGAGTTAATTTTAACTATTAATATACATCTATATTTTTTGCCACGAGTAAAATATTATTGCATTTAATATACGCATTGTGAATTGAAATATATTGTATATTTCTAAAAATGTTATAGAATAAATCTACTCGTGTAAAGAATAAATTATTGTTCTTTATTAAAAATAACTTATTTCTAATGATTACAAATTTAACCCAAAGATGGAATAGTTACATCATATCTTTGAGATTTTAAATAAAAAGTTATATTTTCATACATAAGGTTTTAATGGTGTGTTATTATTTTAAAATACTTTTTTGAAAATATTTGAATGTGTTTATATTTATATAATAAATGAAATGATTTTTATGCTGATAGCAATTTAAAATATTTTTAAGATGGATCCTTCAACTAGCGCATTTTTATCTACCCTTATTATTAATTCTATATTTTTTGTACTATTTCTAATTTTATTTTCAATTTTTCAACCATTTAATAGATCACTCTATTTTCCAAAAACTGTTACTGAAAATCCAATTCTTGCTCCAAAAATCCCAAGAAGATATTTGTTTGGCTGGATATTTGATGTATGGGAATTAAAACATGACGATTTCATCCAATATTCAGGGCCCGATGGCTTAATATTTTTATATTTTATCAAGCAAAATTTTTATATTTTTTTGATTGTAACGATATTTGGTGTAAGCGTTTTGCTTCCATTAAATGTAACCGATTCAAATATTGTTGGAGGTCTCAACAAAACAACCATATCTAACGTCGCCCGTGGCTCCCTTCGCCTTTGGGCACATTCTGTTTTTACATTCTTTTTTTCAGGTAAATTTTTTATTAATTTTTGATTACATAAAGTTTTTTGAATTATTATTTTATGTATGACTCATTTAAATACATATTATTTTTTAGTGACTGTTATAATTTTTAATTTTATTGATTCGGCAAAATGTATTAGCATCAGGCAAAATTACTTGAATTCAGAGGAATATAAAAAAACACTAAGATCAGTTACTGTACTCATTACAAATATTCCAAAAGGAAATAACAATGAAGAGTACCTAAAAAAAATTTTACCCATAGGGACTGAAAATCCAATTGATGTATACCCTATCAAGCATAGCAGCAAACTCATCAAGTTAAAAAGCAAAAGAGATGATATTATATGCACTTTTGAGGAAGAACTAGCAAGATTGTCAAATTTAAATAAAAAAAATGCAATACTTGAGGAGAATGGCAAAGCAGCACAAAAAGTTACAAGAGATAAAATTAATACTGGGTTTAGGAAAATACTTGGGCCCAGAGAAGATATTGTGGACTATTGTACAGCTAAATTAAAAAAGTATAATCAAATGATAATTGATCAGTCTCAAGATACAAGTCTTGTTTCTTTAACCAACGCTTCTTTTTGTGTTTTTGAAGATATACAAACTGCACATGAATTTGTTTATGTCAAAGAGCAAAGCAGCTTTAACTTTAAGCCACTTTATAGGCATCGATTTATTGATGTAGATGTTGGGGATGTAATATGGGAAAATCTTACCACGAGTTATTGGGAACACATATGTGGTTACATTCTGTCTATATTGTTAACAATTATCGTCATTTTGTTATGGATTATTCCTACTATAATAATTTCAGGTTTTGCCAACATTAGCAATCTTGTAAAGCTAGGACCATTTGTTTGGGTTGCTTCGCTTCCACCTTTTGTACTTGGAATTCTAGAGGGGGTACTGCCTGCTCTAATATTGGCATTGTTAACTTTGCTTGTGCCTATTATTCTTAGAAAAATAATTAATCTTCAAAAACCAGCACTTAGCAGCATATTAGAATTTAATCTTTGCGATAGATTTTTTTATTTCCAATTATTCAATAATTTTATTTTGTATATTATTATTGGAACTGCTGTATCTTCTATCGACCAATTTGCAAACGAATCATCAGAATTTATAAAAAACTTTTTTTCTAACCCACAATATGTATTAGATCTTTTATCTACAAATATCCCCCTCAGCAGTGCATTCTATACAACATATATATTAACTATTACTCTATTTTCATCATCTGGAACCCTTCTTCAAATGATCCCATTAATTCTTAAGCACGTTTATGAGTTTTTTTTTGATTCTACACCTAGAAAACTATTATCACGAAAAGTTACTATACCTGTATCTCTTGGGGAACTCATACCTATATTTTCTTTTACTTTTTTATTGGGGATATCTTTTAGTACTATAGCGCCAATAATTTCACTCATAACTCTTGTATATTTTGCATTTTTCTTTGTAGTGTACAGATACAATTTTGTATATATTTACGACGCACACTCATTCAACTACGGAGGTAACTCAGCAGTCAAACATTTATCACATAGATGGGCATCTTTGTATTGTTTTCAGATCATTATGATAGTTATCTTGGCAGTAAACTCAACGTCTACAACAACGGCCAGCTCAATAGTTCGTGTTTTAATTGTTGTAGCTGCATTATTATTAACTATTTTAGCGCAGATTTACTTTGAAAAATACGTTAATAAAAAATTTCAGTATCTTGACTCTGTAGTGGATCAAAATAACAAAGTAGGATGGTTTGAATCATCAACACAAATGTTAATTGAAATGGATATAAATACACCAGATTATTATACTAAAGAACAATATGATTATATTTACAAAGATGGATATGCTTTACTTGAAGATGAAAATTACAAAGAAAAATTATTAAATACATGCTTTAAAGATACTGGTTATACTACTATCTGGGCTCCAAAGATTGATGAAGAAGAGATGCTAACATTGTACCAAGGAATAGACTCTGAACTAGAAGATAAGGGTACAATTACAGTTGTCGGGACTGAATACCAACAAAATGGAAAACTTAGAGTTTTAATTAATAAGGCACCAGAGCATTTAAGCTAAGAAAGCCTTTAAAGCTCTACAGATTAAGTTTTACTTGAACTGTAACGCATGAGCAAACCTTATGAAATATATAACTATTTGAGTGTGATAATATGTGTAATATAGAAATTAAAATTGTGGATCTACATTTTAGCCAGGGAATTTATGGATAAATAATTTATTGAAATTCTAAAATTATATGACTGAGTTATATAGTAGATTATTTGTATTCCTATTAAATATTTTTTAAATAGTAAATGCTATGTTTAGTTTTAAAAAAAAGTACAATATTAAGCTCATTAGCAAATAGATCTACTACATCAATAGCATATATGTTACTGGTTTAATGAGAAACCCCTTAACTTTTGATTTGCTCTTCGATTATAAACTCGAATTTTTTAAAAGATGTTGAGGTATTTTAATTAGTTGTATAACACCACTAGGAGCATTAAAATATTATTTATTTTATAAGCCAAGTAGCAAAAAATGTAAATTGCCTTATTAAAATGTATTGATTTTATTGTATGCAAATTAAACGATAATTACGATCTTCAATGATTATAGTTTAATAAAAATGACACGTATATATACTGCGCATTAGATAAAATATTGCTAAAGCGATTATTATTACTACAGTTTATGATTAAACAATTTCAGCTTCTAGACTTATTTATCGGGTCAAATTATTATTACAAAGCTAAAGCTATAAAAACTTAAACCAGTTGATGTAATTCATTCAATTAATTCGGGGTATATTCCTAAGTAAGCTTGTTTTTTTTAGTGCGTTGACGGATTTAAGGATGAGTGATTGATTCGTGAAAAATGATTTGTATTTTTGACAGGTTTATAATCTACTTTATCATATAGCTTTATAATCATTATTAAATATGCTTTTTCATAGAAAAAAAAATCTATTTTTAGCGCATATAGGCCCACTTTTATTAAAATTTAGATTGGTAGGAAAATTAGTTACCTTTTGCTATTGACCTTAGCGCCAAACAAATTTGAGAGTTAAAAATCAATATTTTTAGTTTATTTTTTTTTTTAAATGTCAATATTTTAGCAACAATGCTTAAACCTTTATTCTATTTTTGAAATATTAAAATTACACCAATCATACCTAATTGCACGTGGTAATTTTTGTTCAAGTAGAATCTGCAAGCATTATCTAAGCTTAAAATTAATATGTATTTTCGTTGCAATTTGGCAATGTACAAATATGCTTAATATTTTCCTTGCATTTTGGACTAAACACATAAATGATTAATATTTTCCTTACAATTTGGGCGATAACCTACATGCTTAATATTTTTCCCCAAAAAATGTCAAATTCATTAAAAATTATTCGTCTTAAAACACGAATATTTTTAATTGCATTTACGATAGCAATTCCCATGAGTAGCTTTAATATGTATATCTACCTTATGACTAAGTTTTTTTGTAATACTCATCAATTCTATCTATAGATGCCGTTAGTTTCTGTTTATATAAATTAAGTGATAGTGTTAAAGGAAACCACTTTAATTCTGTTATGAATTGTGTTGACTTCGAGCTGACTATTATCAATTTTTAATGTTAGACTTTTACCTATAACTCTTATATAGAACTATGTATTATTTACTTTTTTTTTTTAAAGCACATTTTACTATCAAAATTTCTTTGGGAATTATAAAGTATAAATAATGATTTATCTGACGTATACCAGTGTTGATAAAAATAGGTTCAGTTGCTAAAAATAATCAATGCCATTTGAACTAATTGTTGTTTGGGAGGTATTTTACTTTTAATTAATTAACAAGATTTTGTTTAAATAATATATTCGCTACTAGCGTAAATTGAAATATTTTCCTTTAAACAAATGGCTTTAATGTTTTTATGATCTTGGCGGTGATTTAGTTGAGGCTAGATTTTAGATTTGTGATTTGCTAAGATCTGGCAATGAATTAAATGCGTATATTAAAAACGGCTGTGCTCTTTATACTCTTTTAGGAAGTTTTCTTGATTTGGATTTTTTGGATGTTATTAATGCCATTAATATCCAGTAAAGAGCACCTTTATGGATATTATTATTGGTACTAACTGCTTAGTAAAATTTATTGTCAATAAACGCTAGTTATCTTTTACAATTGCCATTTAAGACAAATACTTGTGTTATTTTTTTATATTTAGTACATAATAATCAATATATGCATTCACCGGAATAAATCCATTAAGAAGTCTGAAACAAAATTTCTTTCATTCTAAAAACCGAGAATTTTTTTTCTCAATATATGCACCTCTTTTTCATCATTGTATGTTTAATTGTGTTGAAAAGCATAAATGACCATATTATACTCTGTCATTTTATTTTGACATTAATTAATAATTTTAATACTAACTTATCTTAATATTGACATCCTTTGTATTATTTTCCTTCTTCATATACCAATTTAATTTCATACCTCGCAAATTTTATATTTCCTACATAAAGATATAAATACTTGGCACACCCACTGCATATTACTCTATAAACAATATCCTAATATTTCCTATTTTATTAAAGTTGGCTTGCTCTAATACGTATATTTAAAAATAATCGCGACAATACACCATACCAGTTTATATCACAACCTAACAAAGTATTTATATCACAATATGAGTAGACTTGATAATCTAGACTATCAACTTTTACCTCAAAATAAATACACAAGATCGTTCAAAAATTGTAATAGTGAAAACTCAGAAAACACAAATCAAAATTCCTTACCTACGTTTTTAACTAGTAAAGTAGATAATAAACAGAAAAGCGTTTTAAAGAAAAAGATAAAAGCTCCTGCATTTTCAAGAGTAGATTCGGAATTGCCCGTTTTGAGCGCAAATACTCGCTTCAGTGACAGTGAAGATTCTGTAAAAACATTGGAAAGTAACCTAAACATAACCTCAAAAATCCCTAATAACATAAAAATGAATAGCAAAAAAGAAAAGCAGACTAAAGCTGCAGAAAAAAGCTCTTTTTTGGTAAACGACAAATGTAGCAAAGAGATAGTAGATAAAAATGAAGAGATACTTTCAGAAGAAGATACTTTTAAAACAGAGTTGTGCAACAAATGGATGACAACAGGTCGTTGTATATATGGTGATTTATGTAGGTTTGCACATGGTAAAGATGAGCTAAGAAATAGAATAAGACATCCAAAGTTTAGAACTAAAATATGCAAAACCTTTTCAAAGACGGGTTACTGTCCATATGAGAATAGATGTGATTTTGTTCATGTAACTTCAAAGAACGGAAAACTTTATAGTGGATATACTGAAGTTAACGAAAACAATGATGGGCAAAATAACTGCAATCACAACAAATCTATTAACTCGCCAAAAATATCAAATAAACAAAACTCATTTGTTAAAGATTTTGCAGAGATATCAGTATCAGATTTAAAAGAAAATAGAAATCATATAATACAAGAATCTGAGAACTGTATCAACGATATTTTTTTACCTGCAAAAACAAACAAAAATAACGCCGAATATACTATGTCATCGCTAGGTGAAAAAAATAACAGAAATAGCGATCCCATATTTAAAACAAACACAGCCTACTTAAAAAATTTACCTATAAGCGTTGAAAATTTATCAAATAAAACTAGCTCACAGATTTTACAATTAAGTAGTGATATTAAACAACGCAATAGAGCGATTCATTTTGATAATTTCTGCAACTCTTATAACTATGAAGATCACATACTTGGGCATGATATTTTATATAATGGTGAAAATCGCGCCAGTGCTTACTCGCCTAGTTATTATCATGCGCAATATTTAAAAAATAATGTCAGTGCTACTTATCAGCGTGATTATATTAACAACAGCAACAATTTAAAGTATAATAGATTATTAGAACGCGGTCTTTATACCCCTTTTAACCTAGATAAAAAAATGGATATATTATCAAAAGAAAACTACGATTATAATGGCATGAAATATATAGCCAACCCTTGCTTAGACCACCACTATGCTACTGCTGAGTTTGAATGTTTCAAGAATAATAATATATCAAAGTTAGGAAATAAAGTTGGCAGTGTTGATAATAATAGAGTTGACTCAAATTTATATAAGGATAAGATCAAACATAGTTCGTTATTGAATTATAATCTTTTATGTGAAAATTATAGCGATCAGTTAATGTGGAATAAATTTAATTAGCGAATGCGGGAATGCAAGTTGATTACAATTTATGTATGCTAAAAGATTGCTAGCATATATATAAAAGAAAAGCGGCACTGATAAATTATAAATTTTTTTTTATTTAACGTATTAGGCTCATTAATAAAAGAAATATTTTATAGATATCAAATTGATACTTGCGAAGTAGCGCACATATTGATAGAATTTTTAGCATTTGTTTAATAATATTAGTACTATTTTTAATAAATGCCGTAAACTAATTTATAATTTTATTTCTATTCCATTAAAGTGTATTCTTCGTTCTCGATTTTTACTAATAAACCATCAAAAGCAGGCATAACTCTAAGATTGTGTTTTTTTTGCCATGATTCTAGTTCGTTCACTACTTGAAAATGGTCGATATTATGACAGAAATCAGTTAAAAGTGAAAGTTTGGGACTATGAATTAAGATTTCGTCTAAAGCCTGGTAAAATGAATAATGCGATAAATGTGAAGTCCCTATAAAATTATTTAAAAATCAATACTGTTAAAGTCATTTAACCACAAAGTTAAAGCAAAGTATTAGGACATTAATGCAATATCTTTAAATTTCCTACATCTTAGTGAATCGACTATGAAATATTCGGACCCTTTTATAATTTGTCTAGTTTCTTCGGGAATTAAACTGCAGTCTGAAATATAAGAAATCCTATCGAATTTAAACCCTAATGCGTGATACGGCATACCAGATTCTTTGATACCATGCTCAACTATAAAAAGAATTAAAATCGTTATGACTCAATAAGTTTTATAGCCAAAAATCAATTAAAACTTACCCAAAAGTGGAGTAAAATCTATTCCAAAAATATTTATTTGATCCAAATTATCAAATACGTTAAACTTTAGCTTGGGGATTTGCCCACCTCCTACATTGAAAATTTTTTTATAAAAAAAGCAAATAAGCTTTTTAGTTTCGACAATATGTATATATTAATAATAAAAAAAATACCTGTGCTTTTCAATGGGTCCACAATATATGGGAAAGTAGTTTTTACAACATTAAAAGTTTCCAGATTTAAATTAACAATTAAAGTATCTTCCCTGCCCTCAGTCCATGGTCTTAGATCGTCTAATCCTAAAATGGCGTCTGCATGCCCGTGAGTCAAAATAACGGCATCTATTGATTGGATTCCATGTTTTGGAAATAAGTCTATTGTTGATTCTATTTTAATATAAAAGTATTATCAGTCGCTTTTTAGAAAAATCCAAAAAACACAAAGAATACTAACCATAAAATGTTTTTCCGCAGTCAATTAAAACGTTTTTTACAACTCCTTCTGGTGTTTGAATCTTGACTAGCAAAGATGTGTTTCTCCTTTTATTCTTTTTACCTTCTTCGGTCATAGAAGAAAGGCAAACCCCGCAAGTTTTATTTTGTTTAACTAAGCATGGGACCGATGGAATTCCTCCTGAGGTTCCGCTTCCAAGAAATAAGAGCTGTATTACTTTTGATGAAGTCTGTGGACTCATATTAGTTGTATTTAAAGCGGAAAGAATATACAAGAGCACAAAAAAAGTCTAACATTTTGAAATAATGCTAATAATAGAAAAAAACAATAATACTTATTACCCTAGCCAAAAAAAAAAAAAAATGGTCAAAAAAATGAATTATGCACCCAATCGGTTAATTTACAGCAATTATCTAGCAGTATTTGCTCCATTTAAAGACGGATTTACTTGATAGAAAATTTAATTAAAAAACTTTAGCATATCAGAAATATACCTGCAGCAAAGCCGCGGGATTTTTGTGGACTTTAGCGGGTCAAGAAACAATTTAGTTTTAAAGCCTTTTTTATTACGTATCTTTATAAGTATATACAAGTAAACTTTTTGACAAAATGAAAAATACGAATACCATAGTAGGTTAAAAAAATAACAATTTAAGCTATTAGATTTTAGTATCTGCTCTATTATCTAACTTGTAAGCTCTTTCATAAAATAATAATACAAATAAGTCTTTTAATAAAATATGCACTATTAATTAATAGATTTGCAGAA
>MBFR01000339.1:34610-46994 GCA_003086735.1 Smittium simulii
GTATCACTAATAAAGATTATTTATATGCTTTTTTAAAGTTTTTAATTTTTCCTAAGCTTACAGCTGGAACAGGAACGAATTTTGGTGGGACTTTACCGAGAACATCATGGTAAAAGTCATCAACAGAGCTGTCCCACTCAGATCTAAAAAATGAAACTGCTACAGGGGTTAAGCCTAATGATTGTGATTTTTCTCTCAAGCTAATATCTCTTGACCATTCAGATGCATTTAATTTTAAATCGCCATTTTCACCTTGACGATAAACTACATAAATGTATCTATGTTTGTCGGTTCCGTTTTCTGGGTGGGGTGGTAAGTAGTCTAATGCTATTTCTCCCATTTCTAAAGGCTTATACTCATTATTATAAATGCTAAATGGCACGTTAACTGCGGCAAAGTGGCATGTTTGTTTATAAGATTTGTTAGATTCATCGGGAACGTCAGGATCAACCATCAGAACAGTGAATAGTTCTGTAGTTTCTTTAAAAGTTGTTATAGTTAATAGGGGTTGATTTTTTACCTTTAATGCAAAATTGTAAAAAAAAAATATTAGCAAACCAAATTAAAATAAACACTCACAAACAAAAAAGTAAACAAATGGAATAATTTTTTTACATTTTTAGCAGGAATAACACTACCAGACTCAATAGGCTCTTCATTAAAATCACTAAAGGTAATATCAAGCTGTACGGTAGCTGACTTAAAAGTGTTTGGATCAATAACATCTGGAATAACAAACATTTGATGAGCTCTTTGCATCTGTTAAAGTAAGGTTAGAGTATTAAAGACGGATAATTTTTATCGTAAATAAAATGTTTACCACTATTTCTAGAGGCCTTTTTCTAAATTGCTCTTCAAGCATAGTGCGATAAATTATATTTGAAAAGTCGGCTAAAATTAGTTAAAAGTGTGGAATTAATATATAATACAGCAATAAAAACAATGAACCTTACTTTTTCCATTTTTAAAATTCCATTTAACTTCTTCCAAATGTCTATCGGCTTCAATTTGTAACTCGTCTTTATCGCTCTTCAATTCTTTAATGATATACATAAACAATTTTAGTGAAATATTGAATTTTAATTATATAAAGTGATAAAATATTAATTACGTTCTAAAAGCAAGTTATCCGTGGATGAATTTTTAATGCGTTCGTCTATTTGTTGTATTTGTTCTAGCTTGTTTTTTCGATAGCTATTTATAAAATTTAATGCCTCAGCATAAGCAGGATTTGTTTTTGTAGAGATTGGTGTGAATGTTGTTTCGTGCCTAGCTTGGATCTAAAAAAAAGATATTGTTTGAAAGATTAAGCCAAAAGAAAAGTAAATTAAGATAGGATAAATACCTTGCTAAGCAAAAATCGAGGTTTGAATTTGGAAACTAACAATTTCATTATCACCTGTCTATTTTTAAAACTTTATTGATAAAAAAAATTAAAAAAGGCTAACAACTGCTCCTTATTAATTAAACCTTATTGACAAAGTATAAAAGTTAAAAAGTTTTGGCTTCAAATTGATTTTTTAATTATATAAAGATTTTGATCAATATAATTTCAAAAAAATCTCTGTGCCTATCAAATGAGAGTGCAGTTTTGTAATTCAAAGTTTTGCTAAATTAAAATGTTTATTACGTTGATTGGCTCGATTAAAAAATTAATTAATTAGTAAAGCATTTAAAGTTTATAATTTTGGTTGTAGGATTTTTATTTACAAGTTTATCAATTGCAGTAATAGTAGCTAACATATAAAAACAGAATAATTACAAGTATATCGACAATATTTTATTTACAAGTTTATCAATTGCAGTAATAGTAGCTAACATATAAAAACAGAATAATTACAAGTATATCGACAATATTTTATTTACAAGTTTATCAATTGCAGTAATAGTAGCTAACATATAAAAACAGAATAATTACAAGTATATCGACAATATTTTATTTACAAGTTTATCAATTGCAGTAATAGTAGCTAACATATAAAAACAGAATAATTACAAGTATATCGACAATATTTTATTTACAAGTTTATCAATTGCAGTAATAGTAGCTAACTATATTTTTGTCTTATTAATGTTCATATAGCTGTTATAAAATAAATGTTCAAATAGTTTTGTATAATAGTAGCTAATATATAAACGCACAATACTTGCAAGATATAGTTGCTTGACTGCCCAAAAGTCTGTAATTTTAGTCTTTGAAAGGCAAATTATAATTATTTGTGCCATTTCTATTTAGTAGCCAATAATTAAGTCGAATAGGTGTCGCTGATTTGTTAATAAAGTTTACTTTTCCAGTTTTGGGCTATGAAAATCAATAAAACTGACTTCCATCAGACGAGTAATTCCTCAAAGCCTAATAAACGCGGGAACTTGCCAAGATACTTACACAACTAAACACTAGCTCTGTCAACTTGTATGCTAACATATCACCTTTTATTAATATCCTAACTCACTTGAAATTTTTAAACAATTTGTCTATAAAATAATAACACTATACTAAAACAATAAAATGACATGGCAAAAACTAGACAAACATATTTAAATGGTTTTTTTAAAGCTCCCCAAGCCACTGATCATAATGAGAGCAAGCAGGATGAGCTCGTAACCAACGCCCTTAACCCAGCCCGCCAACCTCTTGGTAAATTATTAAAACTATTTATTTATATTTAGCTTTGCTTTTTTTTGTAAGCGTGTATGATACTTTAATTTGTGATTAAATGCACATGCAAATCATTTATAATCTTTTTGATTCTATAAATGTAATATTCTGTATACTTACAAAAATTATCTGCAATTCATCTATTAATTTTTTTTTATATAAATTCAGAAAATGCTCATTATTTATATTTTTTATGGATAGCTTGGGTTGAAATTTCGGCAAATCATACTAGAAAAATTTCTTCTAGCTCTGATACTTTAAAGCATGCGAATGAAAACATCTCTAATCAGTTATAGTAACTTTTTATTTAAATTTATATTAAAATATATTTCAAAATTAAACTCAAAATTTAGTGAGCTCGAAGATGAAGTGAATTCCACTTTGAATTTAAGCGAATATAGTGATTTATCTGACAATTCTGTAATTTTTTTAGTAATATAAAATAACCTGAATCAATTATAAATCCCGTTATATCCTATAGGACACTCTACAAGAGGGTAACTTGCTTGGTGACTCTGAAAAAATACTTAAAGCTTTCGGGCTAAGCAAGCCGCGCCAAACAAGGCAAAATACAAAGTAAAAAATTGAATTAATTTTTAGATTTTTCTTCTAAAATTGATTTTCTTTTTTATATAAAATTATATAGATCCGAGCTTGCTCCGATAAATAAAGCGGGAAATACTTTGAATTTTTTATCAGATACTAGTATTCTACAAAAAAAAAAAAAAACTTACAATCAGCTATCTAAAATTTTAAGCAAAAATAAAAGAATTTTAAAAAATTTGGATATTATAGACAACGAAATTGGCATAAAATCCGATTTTTCTAGCGAAATAGAAGATGAATCTGATTCAATTTATAATGATTATCATAATAGCGATTTAGATGGAAACGATTTGCAATTTAAATCAAATGATACTCAATTATCTATTGATTTTGATAATGAATCTAAAACAATAAATACTGATTTTGTTGTTGATGAAGGTATTAATAATATCCTAGTAAACTCTATAAACATAGATTTAGAAAAAGAAAATGGTCTCAAAAAAGCATATAGAATTCATCATGATCATTTAAAGCAAAATCAAAAAAATTCATTTAACGATTTTAATGGACTGAATTTTATACATAAAATTAACTCGAATATTTTGGATACATTTGAAAAAATATCTTCACATAAAATTCCATCTGATCTTATATTTTTATTAGGCAATTTAGACTCGGAATTTTTAGATACTAGAATCAAAAATACACTAATTTGTATTGGATGCTATCAAAATAATAAAACAAAAGCACATACACAAACTTCAGAAGACATCCAAGCAATTAAACTTTGTGTAGCAAACTGTAGAATGTATAATACAAATTCTATGCTGTCAATTTCTTTTTTAGATGAAATATTAACATCACTATTAAGTAACTCACCTACTGAGGTTTTATCCAATATAGGCTCGTTTGAATACAAAGGAATATTACCACATTTAAATAACAATGATTCTTTACAAACTTCTTTAGAGGGAATTACTAGCATAGTTGAGCTTTACTCTGAATACTTTGTGTGTTCGACTAAATTTTTTGTAGAAAGTATCAATACTAGCATACAATTTTCTGATTCTAATAGTCCAGAAATCAAAAGAAAAGCAAGACGTAGATCTAAAAAGCTATCCCCACAAAATATTAATGGAATCTTATATACAGATATTGTGCACAGTATGATGTTAATGGTTTTACTGCTATTGGAAATCAGAATGGTACCACATTCGTCTTGTATCAAAAATTCACTATTTGACATAGTTAAAGTTATTCCACCAAATGATTGGGTTGCCATAAATGATATATGGACCGATAAACTTAAAAAAATTAATAAGGAATTAAATCTCAGCAATAAATTATTACTATTAACAGAGATAACTACCAGTGATAGAAGAATGATGGTTATCAGAGCAGACTTGGCTTATTTTACACTTTTAGAGCTTTACCCAAATTCCAGTTTACCTAATAAATGTAAAATATTTCAATACCTAGAATTAGGCGTTCATGTCACACCGCACATTAAAAAAGAATTTATAGTGTACTTGAAAAATATATTGACATTATTATCAAATGCTGATTGTTTTAATGAAGCTTTACAAAAAAATACTGAAAATTGCTTTTCAAACCGATCCTCTGAAAATCAAAAATACCAACATAAATCACTTTTAATAGGACTTAACTGTGTTTCTATACTGCTAGCCCCAACTTTATTGATGCCATTCGTATATAACGGTAACTCTTCACAGGAGAAAATTAATGGTTTCAAGTTGGAATCTAATCAAATACATGATGATCAGTACTTTCCTGTTGTTATGGCACTTTACAAGCGCTTAAATTTTATTTATAGAAGAATCAATAAAAGCCTTGCTAAGGACTTGGATTTGCTGCATTGCAAAGATGTATTGCATTTGACTTTGATGTGGATGTCTATGACTTGGCTTCATAAAAAAGATAATCATCCAGTTTACTCTTTAAATTAAACTTTTAACCCCAGCGCTCATATCGTATTTTTTTATAGCTAAAAAATCTTTTAAAATAAATCTTTACATGTATAGAACTTTCTTTATGGGGTTTTTGGTTTTTATTTACAAATAACATCTTATAATTTAAGGTATCTTGCATTGTATAATTATATATTGTAAATCTTTAATCCTATTTTTTTTTTCATATTTTTAAAACGAAATTTGAATATACATACTGAATGTTTTTTTTTAGAGCTTAAAGTACATAAAAGATTTCACTGCTCTTTTACCATAGGTAAAAGATTTGTATTATTGCTCTTTTAATTTCTACATATGTAAATAAGCTATAGCTAATCATTATTCAGATAAATTCACTCATTTATCTGAGCAGTCCAATCAACGTGTTTCAAATTTACTAGTGCAATTAATAGCTTTAAATGTAGAATTTTAAAGTGAGCTTTGCGACAGCAATACTCTAATTAATAATTGAACATTCACGTACAAACGCCTTCTTGCTTTATTTACTTTGAAATTTTACACTTTTCAGCCACAACATTTTTTTAAATTTTATTTAATTAGCTGTGCTTTTATTTATAGCGTTTTTTATTGTACTAGTTCGTCATGGAAGTAAATATACATGACTTTGAAAACGAGAATTTTGATTCTACTTCTTGGATAAATTCTTATTTCGAAAAATGCAATGTAAAGGTTGAAACTTTAGCTAATCAAATAGATACTTCTACAATTCTATTTAATCAAAAAGATGCCACTAAACAAGATTTACAGAACGATAATCCAGAGCTTTTTTTAAAGGTATCGCAAAATTCAATTATAGATTCAACTCAGGAATTAACCGAGCTAGAAAAAGAAACTACCGAATTAACTAAAAAGTTACATTTATTGGCATCCGAGGAACAAAATAGTCAAGATAGAATCAGAATCAGGCTAGAAAAAACTGTATCATACCTTAATCGTGATTTAGATCGCTTAAAATTCTCTTTAAAAAATGCAGACACTGTTATAGGCAGATTTGAACCTAAAATGCAACATTATGATACTAAAACGCAGGATTCCTTATTAGAGATTGCAAAAATTCAATTGTATCGACATAGACTTTATGAAACACAAAGCGTATTATCTAAAATAGAAAAACTCACTGATCTACATATAACAATCGAAAAACTAGAAACTGAAGGAGAACTAATCATTGCTTTTAACAAGCTCGATGAAGGTGTTAACTCGATTGTTCAACTAAATTTATTGAGTGAACTAAATTTAAATAGTAATCTATCTATTAAAACCGATCTATTTGAAACCTCTTCAGAAAAATTTGAAGAAAATATCATTTCTAAAGTTAAAAATTTTAATGAAGCAGATTTCAACAATGCGCTAAAAGATCTATTAGAAAAATATAAATCTAAGCAACAAGAACTGCTTATTAAACTAAAAGAAAAGCTTAATGATTCTTTAGCTCAAAAAAATATTGAAGATTGCAAAGTTTGGATTGATTTTTTCCAGTCTTCTGGAAATTCAGAGTTGCCTAGGAGCTCTTACATTGAAAAAACAGGAATTATGCTAACGGAAATTTGGGATAATTCTTACAACGAAGTTTTTTCTAATAAAAATGATAATAATCAAGTATTAGATTTAAACATAAGCGAGCCGTATATTCGATTAAAACGCTTTAATAAATTACTAGCTGAATTTTTTGAAAATTTAAAAAATATTTTGCATAATGAAATGGAATTTTGTGATAATATCGGAATTCAATATCATCAAAGTCTAATTAAAGAAATTTTAGAATTAATTTGTGAGCGAGTAGGATCTAAAATAACTGAAAACTTGATAGTTCTTAAACAAAAAGATGTCAGCAATATAGACGAAGTGTTAGATCAATTGATTAATTTATACAAAATTGTAACTAATTTTGTTTTACTATCATCTCAACAGTTTGAAGATTCCTTTGTTTTAAGTGGAGTAGGTGAAACAGAAAATAAAGTAAATGACTATCATACCTCAGTTAAAACTGATATAAATTTTGCTTACGCATATTTACTGAACCCATTCATTATTATTCAAAATGCGTATATTAACTGTGAAAACCAGTTTTTGAACAGTGAACTAGAAAAAAATATTTTACAGTATATATTATCTAATATGGAAAAAGAAAAAAATTCATCTGAAACAGTTGATTTGAAAAATGAACATAACGAAGAGCTTATAATTAAACGCATTAAACGAGCTCAAGACCAGCTAAACTCTCTTGGGGAAAATATTATAAAACATTGCTTTGATTGTTTAAAAAAATCTAACAATAGATCTTCTATTTTAAACCATGGCTTTTCAACTTTTAATTTTATGAAAATTTTTGATAAGTATATTAATGAGCTTTTAGACGCTTATTTTAAAAAAATTTTAAATACTTTTAAAGAATACTTTATTTGTATTCCAGAAAAAATTGAAAAATGGATTGAAAATCAAGATAAATCTCCATTAGATCAAAATATTAATGTAGTATCCGAGTCTGCTTTATGGTGGTCACAAATAGATCTAATACTGGTTTGTATTAGTAATCTTCTTTTAACACTACAAAAATCATTAAATTTTGTAGTTGAAAGTATCACTGGTATGGAAAAGTATTTGCATAGCGTATACGAATTTGACAGCAAAGAAGATAAACTAGTTTTAAAAGATGCAATTTCAATCATTCAGAAACCTATTGTCGCCTCTCCAATTAACTCTAACCAATTAGTTGAAATGATTACCAGCGTTAACAGAATTTTAAATAGTAATGAGTTTGATCATCAAGCACGCGAACCAAATTCTATTGAAAATTTTACGGCACATATTAATTTTATACCAAATGGCGGCCAAATCAATTCGATCAATGGAAAGAGATTAAATAATAGTCATAAATCAAGACTCGTATGTTTACTACTTCCAAAGACAATTGAATTTTTGATAGATAAATCTCTTTCTAATTTACAAAATTCTATGCTTACTGTGCTATTTGGCTCGCAGTTGGAGGCTTTAAAAAAAATACCTACCTTAAATTTATGGTACAAAAATCAATCTAACTCTGGTAAATCGATTACAAAAAGTTCAGAACTTGACGACTATAATAAAACAAATAAAAAAAATTCTAACGAATTATCAACTAAAATCCTTAAAATTCCACAATTTAGTTTTTCACCATCTTCAAATATTAGAATAGTGGGTGAGCAAATATTATCCTTACCGATGGTTTTAGAACAAATTGAGCTGAAAAATATTATTGAAGTAAACGCAAATGATTTATACAACGATAAAAAAAATTCTAGCAATGATCAGTACATAAAAGCCGCTTTAACAGGAAAAAATATCATTTCTTTACCTTTGATATTTATTGAATTTTCTTCGCCAAACTACAACATTGAAAATATTTTGAATTTAATGATAGGTTCAGAACAAACGGATGATTTGGCAGCTACTAGAACCTGGTTATTAGCTATTTCTAATACCACTTTGGATGTTTTTATTCACTACTTTAACAAAATAGTTAAGCCTTTATCAGAAAATGGAAAAGGACAAATGAAAGCTGATATGGATTATCTTCAAAGTATTTTTATGGCTATGGATATTCATTTACAGGAGAAGTTTACAAGTTTAAAGCTCGATTAGATTTAATGTTTTGTCAATTTAATTTAGTTTTTATATAAAATAAAATAAAATAAAGTATTTAAGGGGTTTAAAATCATATTTTATTTGTTTTTTAGTTTTTTAAATATAATTTTTAAAATAAAGAATTCAATTAAAAAACGTAATTAATATTATAATTAATTGATATTATCTTATTGTAATAAGAAAATTTTATTCTTGGGTCTAATGAAGATACAAATCACAATGGTATAATATTCAATATAAATGTTACTTAAATTGTTATTGTTATAATAATATGCATTTATTTCTGATATATAATGCGGTCTTTAGCTTTAGGATAAGCCATGTCAATATTACAACGCAATTTGGCAGCACCTAGATCACAAATAAAGAATATCATCCCTAAATTGTAGACCAGTGAAGCTGCATAAAAAAAGTTAGCATTTCCAGTTCCCAGATTAATCCAAAGATCCCAAAAACATAATGATAATATAGAGCCAGTAACCAACAAGGAAATACTTAAATATTGAATTTGCAAATCTATAAAATAATAAATAAAATTTTTTAGAGTATGTGAATACAAAAGCAAATTGATCAAAAATATAAAGTCAATTTTATCTATTTGCTTTCAAAAGTTAACAATTTAAAAAAGTATAAAATATTTAGAATTGAAGTTACATTTAAAAAGTTCCGCATATGTAAAAACATAACTGAAAAAAAATCCCATATCTCCCCATGATGGATACGTTTTGAGCAAAGTCAAAATTCCCATAATAAAAGTTATTACAAAAAGAGGTTCGCTTCTATACATTATTTAAAAAAAAATACTCAAAGGTTTAATATAAAAAACATAAAAAAAAACATTACCTGTATTTGTAAGTTGCCGGGATAACAAAGATAAATATATTTAGCTGGATAACTGCAATAAAAAAAGTGTAAAACTCTTTAAACATTTCCGTAAAAAAATACCAATAAAGTCCAACATTGGGATACAAATCTGAAATTTTAATGCTAATTTGAATTTCAAATAAGTTAATCAAAAATTAGCTACTGGCTAAATATATATAAAGCTTACTTAAATAACACAGTAGAATCTAAAAATTTGAATCCGAATACATGTATACTGACTCCATAATATAGCGCAAGAATTAAAGCAAACAAGCAGATAAATTTAATAACAGCCTATATTTTTTACAATATATATGAGGATACAAATAAAAAAAATCCTGCAAAAAAATGTTAAAAACTTAATTAAAATGCGCATATTACCCATATATTGGAAGTTTTTTTAGAAATAAGGAGAGCAAATGCAGGAACAAATACAATTGAATAAAAGCTTAAAAAGCAAGAAGTAGATAACCATAACGCCGACAATGTAAAGTTATCTATAAAGCACAAATATAATTTAAAAAAAACTTTAATGAGGAGCAAATATTGAGTATACCTAACATAGCAGAATATATTGTGGAGGCCAAAGCAGCATATTCAAAAATAGCTGTAGATTTTATTAAGGAGATTGCTGCTGTATATGGATTACATAGATAACTACATTTGTAATAGAATGTAAATAGAATTAAAAATCAAATTTGGGTAAAAACTTACAATACTGCAATAAATGTAGAGGAAAAGTTATGATTTTGTTCATGTTGAATTTCTTTAGAAGCTTTAAATTTTAATTCAGCAGTTTTAGAAAGAATTATTGCTATGTAACAATCAGTGAGAATGTAAAAAATATTGATGCAAAATTCAGGNAGCTGGATAACTGCAATAAAAAAAGTGTAAAACTCTTTAAACATTTCCGTAAAAAAATACCAATAAAGTCCAACATTGGGATACAAATCTGAAATTTTAATGCTAATTTGAATTTCAAATAAATTAATCAAAAATTAGCTACTGGCTAAATATATATAAAGCTTACTTAAATAACACAGTAGAATCTAAAAATTTGAATCCGAATACATGTATACTGACTCCATAATATAGCGCAAGAATTAAAGCAAACAAGCAGATAAATTTAATAACAGCCTATATTTTTTACAATATATATGAGGATACAAATAAAAAAAATCCTGCAAAAAAATGTTAAAAACTTAATTAAAATGCGCATATTACCCATATATTGGAAGTTTTTTTAGAAATAAGGAGAGCAAATGCAGGAACAAATACAATTGAATAAAAGCTTAAAAAGCAAGAAGTAGATAACCATAACGCCGACAATGTAAAGTTATCTATAAAGCAAAAATATAATTTAAAAAAAACTTTAATGAGGAGCAAATATTGAGTATACCTAACATAGCAGAATATATTGTGGAGGCCAAAGCAGCATATTCAAAAATAGCTGTAGATTTTATTAAGGGGATTGCTGCTGTATATGGATTACATAGATAACTACATTTGTAATAAAATGTAAATAGAATTAAAAATCAAATTTGGGTAAAAACTTACAATACTGCAATAAATAAAGAGGAAAAGTTATGATTTTTTTCATGTTGAATTTCTTTAGAAGCTTTAAATTTTAATTCAGCAGTTTTAGAAAGAATTATTGCTATGTAACAATCAGTGAGAATGTAAAAAATATTGATGCAAAATTCAGGCAATAGTGTAAAATATTGCAATAAAAAAATCAGCAATGGCGACTAAGAAAAAATAAAAAAGAGTTTTAATATTTTAGGGAATTTAAAAGTACTTGCTGTTATAATTGATGAAAGTTTACCTGGTGGCAGACATCGCCCTCGTATGAAGAGATTCCTATAGAATTTAAAAATAGACCCTCTAGCACTACAAAAAATAAACCAAAAGTTAGTATATACCATTGTGTATTTGACTATTATCATTTTAATGAATTAATTAAATATGCCCGCTTACAATTTTTGTAAGAAGTATTTGGTGTAGAAAGTTCGGGCAAAGCTGATAATTTCAAAATAAAAACATCTGCAAATTGCATGAATAAAAATTTAACAAGGCCAATAAGTAGGACCACTATTGTAGTAGTTGAGACAGCCATCATGTTAGTAGCTTTAGGATTAAAGAGCAGAATAAAAAAATTCTACAAAAGATATAAGCTGTAATATTTGAAATATAGTTAAAGGCTTAATTGTAGAGAGATATCATAATAGATACTTTTAAAGGAGAGCTACACATAATGAATACATATCGTATTTAAAATCTTGACAATAAACTCAATTAGTGCGTTGGCCAAATTTGACTAAATTTGACTGAACCAATAGCACCAATAGTTTTTATTATTGATTATGTACAATATTTTCTAATATGCTCAATAAAAATTCAAAAAGTCCTTAAACTAGGGCCAATTTACCTGAAATCGGCCACGACTTGATTATATTCTTTAGTAACTATTATTTCAATTTTAATAATCTGATATTGCAAAAAAACTATATAAACAATGCCAATTTAAAAAATAATAATCAATTAACACACATATAATAAAAGATGATCACCATCATAAAATATATTTGTACCAATAAGAATCTTTTGAAAATTAGTACTATAAGTGATACTGACAGTTTCTTAAGTTTATATTACCTACCACATAACATTAAATTCAACAAAAACTGAACCAATTGATAGTAT
>MBFR01000350.1:28963-39707 GCA_003086735.1 Smittium simulii
AAGGACGAATTTTCGCGCTGGGCTAAAATCAACAGAAAACTCGAAAAATCAACAAAGCTTTTTGATACTAAAAGTATGCTTTTCCCTATATTTTTTTATTATATAAATCATCGCCACTTTTTTTATTTTTTCTCAAGTTTTACTAAACTCGATTTTTGTGTTTTGTTAGGCAGTGATCTTGGTATTCAGAAAACTTCTTTTAAAATCAAAGCTAGTTTGTTCATTATGGTCGCGGTTTATGGCATTAGACTGGTGATCCTATATCTATATTATCGTGTTCCTGTGATCCATTTGCCTGCCTCTTGGTTTTATCCATTTGGCTGGTTACTTTCTTACCCAGGTGCTCCTTCTGGCACTCTTAGCGTTTTTATGTGGTCTTTGGCATCTAACCGTGTTTCTTCTCATTTAATTCGCTCCTTTAATAATTTCTTCCCTATTGCTGGCCAACGCTCCTCCTGAAATGTTCTCTTTTTTAATTTATCTTTTCTATTATTTCAGCTCATCGATGCTTTTTACTACTGGCTTGCATAAACTTGCCTTTTTAACTATATTTATTTTTTTTAATATCTGCCATAACTAGAATCTTTTTTTTTTTATGTTTTATCTGCATGAATTCCAGTTTATAAACAAATTTGCATCGATACTATTTAAACCAATAACATGAAATATTTAAATAATATACCATTCTTTATTTTTATTAAAAAAAACATTCAAGTACCAAATGTAATAAAAAGTGTCTTTCCAAATACCAACTTGAACATATTTATAAATACAAAAATCTCTTTAAACTAACATGAAATATTAAATAAAATATACCATTATTTCTTTTTATTAAAAAAACATTCTAGTACCGAATATACTAAAAAGTATCTTTGGAAATACCAACTTGAACATATTTATAAATACAAAAGCCTCTTTAAACCTAAATTCACAATCCATTAAAGAATAATTTACGCAAGCCAGTTTGCTTACCGAATTTCTATTCTCTAAGCATTTCAAACAATTTGCTTATAACTCTGTTGTCTGCGTTAAGACCGCTAATTTATAATTCAAACAAGTTTTTAAACTATTCAGTCATTTTAATGTCATGTATAAAAAACTTACTTGTGTAAATACTCGTTAGTGATCCAATACTGACAGTTTTTAATGTTTCTAGCACATTCTAAGCTCAGGTCAAGGTCTACATATCTATATAATCAATGGGTTGTATTACTAATCTTTATAAAAGTAATATCTATTTTTTTAATAAAGGTATGGGCTTACGGGTCATCATAGTAGCACGCGGCAGCCACAGGCACATTGTTTCTATTGAGCGCGTCTTTGTCGTAAATGTCAGTCCATTTTGAGTATGAAGCAAGAGCTTCAAATAAATCTTTAAATTTGGCAAGCTCAGGGTAATCTTCAGACATCCATGGGAATATCATTTCACCAGTAAAGTATAATGGTTTGTTCTCAAGCAAGCTTTGTTTAAGATCAAGAGCTTTAGAAAATTCCGAGTTAGAATGAATGGCTTGGCAGCATGCCCAATCGCTACTAACACCACCATTACAGTAAATGGACTCATGTAAAATAGCGTAGATTATATTAGTTTCAAAGCTACTAAAAGACTCGAGGCTGTGTAAAGTCTTAAAACTAAATCTGTTTATAGTTTCAAGATCATGATGACATTCTAAAATCAGTTTATGCACGGATGAAAAACCAGTGCTGCTTCCAAAAACAATACCTAGTTGTTGAAACCTACGCACAGACATTATACCTCCACCAGGTAAAACAACTTTGTTATTTTGAAGATAATTTGCAATTTTTAAAACACGCTCGACATCTTGATTATGCAACTCATAGTATTTTTTGTTTAATAGCATAATTCGAGGGATTAAGCAAGAATAAACTTGAACGGGATCTTTGATAAGTGGGGGAAGACCACCAGTTATTAAAACCTTTTCAATTCCTTCAGGGCTAGTTAAAATTGAATAGTAATAGTTGTATAGATATAGATAAAATATAAGAATTTTAATTTGCTTACAAAAAAGATAAATAAGTGACAGCGCAGAAACCGCCAAAACTCTGGCCTAATAAAGTTAGCTTTGTACTAGCAGAACCAGTTCTTCCGGCAGTCATAGTTTTTCTAATGAGCTCGCAGTCTTTAACTATACTGTCAGCGCGAAAGTGGGAAAGATATTTTACCTGGTCTTCCAACGTAGACAAGCCAAAAACTTGAGACTGGGCGTTAATAGCAGTTGAAAAACCAGTACCGCGCTGGTCAAGTAGCAAGACTTGATACCCCCTACTAAGCAAAATACCTATCCAACCAGAAGTTAAATTAGTTTGGTAAGGGCTTTGAAATCCAGGACCGCCCTATAAAGTATAAACACAAATAAGAATGGTAGCGCAAAGGATGCTTTTGATGTAAAGAAGAAAAACTTTAATTTAAATGATAATAGACCAAAAAAAGCAAAAATCTTACCTGTAGGTAAAGAGCAAACGGACTGGAGTGAAGATCCGAGTTGTTTGTAGCAACCAAATGCCTTACAAAGATTTGTATTTTTTGACAATCAGGCTGGTTGTAATCTATATAAAAAGAATTTGTTAGAATAAAAGCGCAAGGGTTACAGTTGGGTTATCGATTGATAGAGAAATAATTGTTTGAGAACTGAGTTTACCTAGGGGACAAGAAAAAAACCGCTCATAGGAAGTTCCGCCTGTCAAGACAGTAGACTCAATATCTGAGCGATCAAGTTCGTGGATAGTAGAGTTATCGGTAAGCATACTATTAAGATATCAGTTAAAACAGAAAACAAACAAGAGAGAAAGGGTAGGAAATGAGGTATTTAGGGTTTGGATGAGAGAGGAATATTTAGTTTAGCGCAAAGAAATAAGCGAGTCAACGTGTATCACACTTTAGACCTTTAAGCGTAACCAATAAACACACAAATTGGTGCTAAATAAGGTGTAATTATCCAATCGATGCGCACCCCAGGACATACACTCGGATTATCAGCGTATCATCGTCACAGTAAGAGAATATGTGTTGAATGCAGCGCACGAGCCTTGTTTTTTCCTAGTATGGACTGTTGGAGCAGATCCAGCATTTGATCAGAGATTGGCTTGCTTTTCCAGCCAGTTTTCATCAAAGGTAAATGCCAAATTGATTTTTTGATAGCTATGTTTATACGCTTTTTTTTCTGTAGCTTGTTTAACAGTAATAAAGTCATCTTATTTCCTGCATCTTGTTTAAAAGTATTTATCAACTACTCTTGTGCAGCTTGTTTATCATTAGTAAAGTCATCTTTATTTTCTGTGGGCTGGTATTACCTTCAAAGCCAAACATAATCATTCTGAATAATTTACACTATAGATACATGCGTTTCTGGCATAGTTGCCTAGTTGCCAAGATGTTTTTGTTATATCATGTAGATAGGCTAGCTATTTATTTTATTACGCATCAAGTAAATAATTTCTAAATACAAGAAACATACAAGCAACAACAACTTGAATAGCCATAATGAATTCTCCAGATAAGTTACAAATTTTCATGTATTTTCAACCAGCGAATCCAAAGTATAAAAACTACCGAGTAGAAATTTTTATTGTGGAAAATAATTCCTGTATAATTAAAATTAGCGCAAAATTACTCGTAGAATTTTTATTTAATGTGAATAGTTTATTAAAAGTATTACCATTTTGAGTATTTATTTAATGTGAATAGTTTATTAAAAGTATTATGATTTTGAGTATTTATTTAGCGAATAGTTTATTAAAAGTATTATGATTTTGAGTATTTATTTAGCGAATAGTTTATTAAAAGTATTACCATTTTGAGTATTTATTTAGCGAATAGTTTATTAAAAGTATCTAGATAAAAAAATAGTGTTGTTTGGTTTTATTTTGGTATATTTATGCAGTTATTTTACTGCAACCACGCAGCGTGTTGCTTATCAAAAAAGTATTGGAGTTTGAATTAATACTTGGGATAAAGTTTGGGAACTGTTTTTTAATTTTAAATTTGATAAAAAACTTGAAAAGTATCTGGCTTAATCTATTGCTAGCGCTCTCTATTTGCCAAGAGCGTACTCGTAAAAGACCCCTATTTGTAATAGCCAACAAATATAAAAAAAAGAGCATCTAGAAACACAAGACTTTACTAAACAGTACAGAGACATTACCTAAAGAGAAATCCATCAAATTTCTCTGTTCAGAAACAGTAGCTTTCAAAACAAATTTCCAATAATTTTTTACTAGTTTTTCTACTCTTTTTATGTAAAAATTTATTTGCTGGTGTTTAAATGGTTACAAAATATTGCAAGTATTAGCGAGTTTTCTAGTAAATCGCGATTTGCTTTAAAATAAAACTATTTGATACAAATATAGCTATTTCGAGAAATTGTGGGCTGGGAAAGATCTACTTATTTTGCAATTGGAGAGACGGTATACATTTTTATAATATTATCTTGCAATTGGAGAGACGGTATACATTTTTATAATATTATATTGCAATTGGAGAGACGGTATATACTATTATAGTCTTATCTTGCAATTGGAGAGACGGTATACATTTTTATAATATTATCTTGCAATTGGAGAGACGGTATACATTTTTATAATATTATATTGCAATTGGAGAGACGGTATATACTATTATAGTCTTATCTTGCAATTGGAGAGACGGTATACATTTTTATAATATTATCTTGCAATTGGAGAGACGGTATACATTTTTATAATATTATATTGCAATTGGAGAGACGGTATATACTATTATAGTCTTATCTTGCAATTGGAGAACTGGTATATACTATTATAGTCTTATCTCAAAATATTATCAGCATACTACCAATCACAGATATTTTCAACAGTCTTTATCCAAGTCTGCGTATACATCACTGCAAATCTGGGTTTTAAATTTTTGGAACCAGTCTATCTTGTATATTAACGTTGATTTTTGCTCTACTTTTGATCCAAGAGTCTTTTTTTTATATTCCCAGTACAGTTTCCCTGTTGACGCATGTTACTCCAAAATTTCCAAGAATTGCACTTATTTGCAATTCCAATGGTATTATAAATATCTGCAAGAATTTACAGGTCCTGCAAAAACATGCAGAGTTTCTTTACAATACTGAGATCTAAACCAGAAATCAAATAACCCGTGTCTGCGTAATTTTTTATCCAGTTTTTGGCTCTGACAAGGTTTCATTTGCTTTTTATTAAAAGTAAAACATTGTTTTGTTTTATAACCTATGATAAAACCTTTAGGAAATTATTACTATTAAGAATTTGCTATAACACCATCAAAATATAAACGCGCTTGGAGGCATTGGAAATCTACAACTCTAGTAAAATACAAACTATAGACGTGCTTCGAGGCATTGAATACTCGTATTTTATTTTTTTGATTTTCAAAATAACAGATTATCATTTTGCGATAATAAAGCTATATACTAAAAATGGACAATTTAATTTTTGGTTATTCTAAAAATGCTGTTCCATTTACTAAGCTATCTTTATTCACATTTAATGATTCTTTATACACCAATTATACACGAATTTACTAGCAAATCGTTGCCAATTTAGCGCAGTATCAAAATACTAAACTATCAACTATTCCGTAAAATTTGTATTAATATTTTATTAATTACCAAAAAATCAGAAAAGTTCTCAATGAATACAAAAAGTAAATAATTGCATCTAAATCAATAAACTTGCACGTTTTTGCAGCTAGTAGAAATATAGCTAATATTTAACGATTCCAATATTCAAGTTTTAGAACATTTTGAAAGTAGTTCTTGTATTATAAACATCTTAATAAGCGGGGTTTTTTTTTTGGAACATCCCCTTTTTAGTCTATTTTCTTATGGAACAAGTTTATTAAATACTCGGAGACAATATTTTTCAAAAAAACGTTTACCAAATTTTAACGTAAATATGATTGTATTTTTTTGGTAAAATAGATTATCTGTCTTTATCAGATATACATCCAAACAATACTTTATTATTTCCATAAAAGTACTACAAATCAAAACCATCATTGTATGTCTAGTGCTATAAACGAGTATTGTTTAATATATTTTTAAAAATCTCAAATAATTTATTTCTACACAAAAATACTAGTTGAAACTATTATAAAAAAAAATTATTCTACGAGCATTCCTTGTTTAATAAATATTACATAATCACTGTCACTTTATATTTTTATAAACATTTATCCTCATATAGATATAAAGTTCATTGATAATTTAAACTGAATAGTTGTATTTAAATCTTTTACTTGGTTATATTACAACTATAACCGTCTTAAAACTATCCGTACTCGGTTCTTCTTGTTTATAATTTAATAATCCTAGATTATTAATTTCAGGCTGGATATTCTAGTTACGTTGTTTACAATAATATCATAATCTTGAATTTATCAAAGTAGGAATCAAATTTGCTATGCAGTAAATATAGCAATACAAAGTTATTGTTTTTTTTTGTAGTTAATTAATAAATATTACATTTATAAAATAAGATAAATTTAATTATAAAACAAGAATTTCTAAAAATTATACTAAAAATATACAATCTATTAACTCTCCTCTGACTTAATAGAGCCTCCATACCCGGTGGGCATTGGTTCGGGTACAAAGTATATTTCTTTTTCTTTATAACTCTTTACAAAATAAAACAGTTCTCTATGCTAAGCATAACCACAATAAAAGATAAAAAATCCAGATTTATCAGGTTTCAGTTTTTACAGTCTTTCAAAAGTAATTCATTACAAAGCTTGCCCATTAAAACTTATTACAGTTTAAGATCAAAAAATGCTCGGTATTTTTATTTAGCCGATCATAGATAATCTTTTATTTTGGCGAATAATATTTTTGTTTGGTTAGATGATATTTATCTTGCAAGTAAAACAGTCTATTAGAATCATGTGACTAAAAGATTAGTCATTAGTAAAAATTAATACTTTTATTTCTATAAACCAAATTTGTTTAAGATTATTCTATATTTACTGTTTTAATTATTCGCAATCATCTATTTCAACCATTTCCTGTTTTATCCAACAAAAATCTAAAATGGAACGATAAACATTTATTTTGAAATTATTTTTGAATTAATTAAGCCTTTACTTGTTTATTATTCCTGCTATTATATAAACTTGAGGAATTTAAGTTTAACAGTAAACAATAATAATTAGCCGAATATTATCTAATTCCTGTAAATCTCTGGTATTGTTTTTAAACAATAAGGCGTCTTAATTTTTGTAGTGAACAATGGTTTGATCTTGTTACAGTTTCAAATCTTTAACCATTGTAAGCTAAACCAAAACCCCATTCCTACAATAAATTAGAAAAACTTTCACAATTTACATTTTCAGCTTATTTCTTGTACAGTTTATTAGCGAATATATCTATACAAACAATAAAAAGATTTAATTCTAAAACAAAGTCTTTTCAGATAAATAATATCTATCAACTCTCCAACTAACCGAGTTCCGCATCTGGCAGGAATCAATTAGGGATGTTTTCATTCCATCTAATATTTTCTGTTGGATTTTATACGTATTGTTTTAGTGCTAAATACTCGCATTTATTTGATGTTACTATTGCTTTTGTAATTTTAATACTTTTATCAAAGTTTTGAATATTTGATATTAGAAAATCATTCAAGACAGCTAGATTTTATTTAATTGGGGTATTATAATATATGTAATTCTATAAACATTAATAATAAACATTTTTTATAGAAAAAAGATATAAAAAATACTTTTTGAATACATTTGCTATTAAAAGTTGAATTTTTAAACTAAAATAGTTTATTCAAAAATCATAGTATTACTTTATTAAAAACATCATATCTCCATTAATGTAATAGTCAGACACCAAGCTGTATTTTTCAGAAAATTATTTTGTAAAAAAACATTAGAAATAACTTTTTTTTATTAAAAGATTACACAAATTAACTTGATATTAGATTACAAAGTTATATAAGAATAAATGTTATAGTTGATAATCCATAATAATCCTAAAATATTTATACTTGACAGTTAAAGCTATTTTCGGTTTAAAATACAAATGAAACCCTCGACTAGTAGGCTTTGATCCGTTGTCAACTGAATTTCATTAAAAGGGTTATACTTGCTGTTGGTTTTTGTTTTCCTTTGATAAATTTACATCTTTTAAAGGGATTTCTATCAGCCCTTTAGTATAATACGTGAATTTATTTCTTTTTAACTCGTTGCAATTTAATACATTATCAAAAATCTGATATTCGGAAAAAGTTCTTTTTTTCCTGACTTTAGACACTTCTTGGGACTTTATTATTCGGTTGGCATCTATTGTATCAGAATAGTTTTTAGCTAAAGCGTAATTTTTTTTTGGTGAGCTGGAAGAGTACCGAAAATAATTTTGATGGGCAAATGTCAAGGGATACATAGTACTAGTCCCATACTTTTGACTCAAGTTTTCATTGTCTATGCAAAATACGTCATTATTCGAATCTTCAGCGCAACATTTTTTTATATTTATAAGGGTTTCAGGCTTTTGATAATTATTGTGACCATGTTGGTTATAATACATAAACCGTTTAACTTTTTGATCTACAGTATTTTGGGGGTTTTCTTCAGGTTTAATTTTCGAGTTAAACAGTAGTGGCTCAGATATATTTTGGGGCTCACAGTTAGTAATATTAGTTAAAAACTTGTGGATATTGGGGCTGCTTTCAAAGTTATACATTATAGGATTCGTGTCTATATAAATATTCTCTTGAGAGTAGTCGTTTGAACTGCAGTATTCTTTGGCACATTCGGCGCTATCATTTTTAGAAAACAAAAAAGACTTTTTAATTTGTTTGAGGTTAGAATTTTTATCTTTTGGAAAAAAATATTCGTAAGCTGTTATGTTCCGTATTCCAGTATTGCTATCAACAGTATCGCTTTCAGATGAATTTGCATCTAACACCCAACTAGCAACTCTAGATAACTTGAAAGCTTTATAGAAATAAATGAAAACGGGAAGGTTGTGGCCCATACTTTCATATACTGGAATACGTTCAGGGCTCCCATATTGCAGGACTTTTTTTTCATAAATCGAGAATAACTCGTTAACTTGGCGTATTAGTAGTTTAAGGGAGTATCTTTGAAGGTTTGGGATAAAGAAAGTGATTTTTATGGAAGCAAAAACTTTATTATACTTCCATAAAGTCAAGTTTTTAGTATTAGTAAACCAGATAAGTATCCCAAGAATTTCTTTAAAGCTCAAATTGTCGAAAATATCTTGATTTATTCTGGGACGAGCTATCATACTAGAAGAATTTGCGGTTTCTGATAAAAGGTGTCTATTTTTCTGTAAAGTTGAATTAAAATATTCTTGCATTTTTGCAAATAATAGTTTGAAAGCTCAAGTTAAGTATTAAAAAAAAATCAATACTGTCGATTTTTCCTAAGTTAATATCAGAAACATAAAACTATTTGTAATATGTATGTATAGTCAATCCAAGCCAAATAATTTTAAATAAATTGAAAATGATGCGTATATTATTGAATAATAGCAACTAAAAGAAAAATATAAGTGGAATTAGTAAAAAGAGATTCTAAAGAATAAGATTGTAACAATATATTGTATATATTAAATCGAAGTGTATGTTGACAATAATGATTTGAAAATAACTATCTATGTAAATCGAATATCTCAATATCAGGAAATTGGGTGGTATTTAAGTCTCTTTGTGTTAGGAATATGCAGAAAAGTAAATATAAAATGGATCACATTCGATTATTAGAACTCTTGCAGCAGCCCATGAATTTCTGTTTCTGGAAATAGGCTCCAAATATAAGGCAATTAAGAAAATTAGCGCGCTTCTAAAAAATAGGGAATAATAAGCTAAAAGATAAATATGGAAAAAACAAACTTTTTTTTCTAAAGCAGTGTTTATGGTAATTTCTATAAATAAACACAAACCAAATATTTAATTATACAATAAATAATTATACTTGTATTTTAGCTGGCACAAAAAGTAAATGGGGTAATTTTTAAAGCAAGCAAAAAACGCTACGCTTTAGCAGCACTGCAATTTTTGGTAGTCAAGTGACTATACTTCTAACTTGAAACTGCAAGGGGTCAATCAGCAAAACATAAGTAACAATTCTTCTCATTTGTTTATTTTTAGAAGGTTCCCATATGTTTTTGCCTTCAAATTGCAACCCCAAATTTACACGTTCCTGTAAGTTTATTTACTTTGCTATAAACTACTAGTTACTATGGAATACTTTTTAAGCTTAGATAAATTATAGGGGCTCAAAAAAAAAAAAAAAATTGCTGAATTTCTATTTGAACCGAAATAAACAATCAAGAAATGGCCTTGTAAGTCTATATTTGGCGCTGCTTTTAATTATATCTTTGAGGGTTTAGCGCACAATCTATATCAGTCATAGGCTAATTCATTTTTTATGCTTTGTAGTTAAGCTTCTAGTGGCAAACTAATATATTTTAATTTACTGCTTATGATTTAAGGTCGCTAGCAAATAGATACAATTATCCACAAAATACTCGCTTATGGTTTATAAAATGATCTTGCTATTTGCTTTAATTTCCTTAAAATGCATTATCTTGAATTCTTTTATTTATCATATAGTGCTCATATAGTAAACATTATCGGTTGCGCCATTGGTCAATTTATAAATATAAGGCTTTGTTTAATACACAAGTATCATTCCTCAATCACACAATCAAGAATTATTTGGTATGAAAGGTAAACTATCGAATTATCC
>MBFR01000355.1:22425-32887 GCA_003086735.1 Smittium simulii
CCTGGCGGAGTTTCAGGAATAGGAAGCATTACGCATTCCAATAAAGAGGGCACCGGCGTTAGAATGATTTACGCTAGTTTAATTGAAAATTCAATTATTAAGGATATTGGCATCAAAGCTGATTTATTTAAAGTAGAATCAGAAAGTGTTAAATACGCCGTTGATTGGGCCAAAGAGTTTGGTCCTCAACTTGTTCGATCCAAATATGACTACAATAAAATTATTATTGATACTAAAATGAGTAGACTTCTTGGAAAACCTCCTGTTATGGTTGCTGGTATGACACCTTCCACTGTAAGTCCAGAATTTGTTTCGGCAGTTTTAAATGCAGGATATCACGTTGAACTTGCCGGCGGAGGCTATTATGATAAATCTACATTAAGGGCAGCTATTGATAAAATAAACAATAGCGTAGATCCCGGAAACAACATTTCGCTAAACGTGGTTTACCTTAATGTAAAAATGGCTTCAACACAAATACCGCTTATTCAAATACTAAGAAAAGAAAACAAACCAGTTGACGGATTAACAATATCAGCTGGTGTCCCATCAATTGAAGCATGTACAGAGATTATTAAAGGATTAAAAGACGTCGGCATAAAACATATATCGTTTAAGCCCGGATCTTCGGCTGCAATTCGTCAAGTTACAAGAATTGCCGGACAAAATCCTGATATGCCTATTATGTTGCAATGGACAGGTGGTAGAGGTGGAGGTCATCACAGCTTTGAAGATTTACATCAGCCAATTTTAGAAACATATTCTGAAATTAGAAACCAAAAGAACATAATATTAGTTCTTGGCTCAGGTATAGGTGGAGCCGAAGATTCTGTTCCATACATTACTGGTGAATGGAGTTTGTTTTATGAAAAGTCTCGTATGCCTTTTGATGGTATTTTGCTAGGATCCAGAATGATGGTTGCTAAAGAGTGTACAACAAGCGATGAAGCAAAAGAATTAATTGTAAGCACACCTGGAACTTCAGACAAAAATTGGGAAAAATCGTATAAAGGACCGATAGGAGGTGTTGTAACAGTAATATCAGAGCTTGAGCAACCAATTCACATGATTGCTACCAGAGGTGTTATGCTTTGGAAAGAGTTTGACGAAAAAATATTTTCACTACCAACTCAAAAATTAGAAGATTATTTAGTTAAGAATAGAGACTATATTATCAAAAGACTAAACAGCGATTTCCAAAAAGTATGGTTTGGAAAAAGTAAAGATGGGAAACCAGTCGATTTGACTGAAATGACATACTCAGAGGTTGTTTATAGATTAATAGAACTAATGTATATTAAACCTAAAAACAAATGGATTGATGTAACCCTAAGAAATATGTTGGGTGATTTCTTGCGTAGAATTGATGAGCGATTTAGCAAAAATGAACATGGAATGTTACTCCAATCTTATGATCAAATTGAAAATCCATATGCAGTTTCGAAAAGAATATTGGATACCTACCCAGAATCTTACGAGCAGGTTATTATTATTGAAGATAAAGACTACTTTTTAGAGCTTTGTGCAATGCCAGAAAGAAAGCCAGCGCCATTTGTACCTATTCTTGATAAAAATTTTAAAATTTGGTTTAAACGCGATTCATTATGGCAATCAGAAAATATTAGTGCAGTTGTAGATCAAGATGTTGGCAGAGTATGTATTTTACAAGGCCCAGTGGCTGCTCAATACTCCACTGAAGCAAATGAGCCAGCAAAAAAAATTCTTGATGATATTACCTCAGGACTTATTGATAAAATCGTAGAAAAGTTTTATAATGGAGACAAATCAAAAATTCCAGTCGTAGAATATTTGGACCAGTTTGTTTCAACAAAACCATCATCATATAAAAAACAGTTTTTATACACTACTAGCGATAATACTTGTGTATTTAAAACTAATAACTCTACACCTTTAATAAGTTTAGATGATTGGATTGAAACTATAGCAGGAGATAAAACCACATGGTTAAAAGCATTTTTAACGGTCAGTTATATTGTAAGCGATGGTAAAATTATTTCAAATAACATTAAGCCCGTTTTTAAACAAAGAGAAAACCAAACTATAACGTTAAAGTATAGCAATGATGGTTTACCTATTGGGTTTTTTATTAAGACTAACAAACAATATGACGATATTGAAGTACATTATGACTCAAAAACTAAAATTATCAAGTACATTATGAACTTCAACAAAGTAGGAACCATTGTCCCTATTGAGCTTTACTATAGATACCAACCATCTACACCATATGCTTTAATACACGAAGTAACTATTGATCGCAATCTTAGAGTGTTTGAATTTTATAAAAAGCTTTGGATTTCTAATCCTTCAACGCTGAAACAAGTTAAAATAAATGGTCTCGAGTACGTAGCTCAAGATGGCATTAGAGTCAGCAAAGAGGAGGTAGCACGATTTTGCCAAGTTATTGGTAACTCTAATCCAAAATATGTCCAATTAGAGAAAAAAGGCCCACTTGTCATACCTATGGATTATATAATTAAAATAGCATGGGACGCAATGATGGATAATTCCATGGGAATTATTTACGGAAATATGTTGGAAATAGTTCACTTTTCAAATAAGGTTGAATCTCTAGTAGAGAATAATATGCTAACCACAGATGATGAATTCTATGTAACATCTAGAATTAAGTCTCAAATAAATCAATATAATGGAAAATTTGTTACAGTAGAAGCGTATATCATTAAAGAGGATGTCAAATACTATCGTTTAATTACATCTTATGTATTCAGAGGTCACTATAGTGATGTTGAAAATACATTTGAAGAAGTGGATGAGCCCCAAATGTGCATTCATCTTAAATCACAGTCAGAAATAGCAGCTCTGCAAAGTAAAGAGTGGTTTATTTTAGAGGATACAAACTGTAAACTTAAAATAAATGATGAGCTTGTTTTTTCACTTCAAAGTCATTATAAATTCGGGCAAAAAAAAACTTACAACAGTGTAAAAACATCAGGAAATGTACTTATATTATCCTCCAACAGAAGCTACAAGGAAATCGCTAAAGTTGATTATACTAGCGGGCCATCTTTTGGAAATCCAGTAATTGATTATCTTAAAAGATGTGGATCTAAACACAAGGAGCCTAACAACTTTGAGAATATGAGCTATTCTATGATTTCAAATGATGACGCGCACTTGGCTACAGTTCAAACTCACAAATCTAATATGGATTACTCTATTGTTTCAACAGATTTTAATCCAATTCACACTAATCCATATTTTGCAGATTTCTGTGGGTTACCAGGAATGATTCTTCATGGGATGTGGACTTCAGCTAACGCTAGAAAAGTAATTGAAGTATTTGCTGCTGATAATAAACCTGAAAATATTGTGTTTTATGATGTTACATTTTTGGGAATGGTACTTCCAGGCGAAACTCTTGAAACAAAACTTTATCATGAAGGTATGCTTGAAGGGAAAAAAATTATTAGAGTAGAGTCATACAAAACTAGCACAGGTACTAAAATACTGGAGGGAATTGCTCATGTAGCACCACCAAAAACAGTATATGTATTTACTGGTCAAGGATCTCAAGCACAGAATATGGGCATGGATTTATACAAAAGATCATCCATGGCAGCTAAAGTATATAACCGAGCCAATGATCATATGTACAAAAAATATGGATTTAGTTTACTTGAAATATTGCAAAATAACCCAAAAGAAGTTACAGTTAGCTTTGGAGGCAAAAATGGAACTCAGATAAGAAAAAATTATATGGAATTAACATACGAGTCTATTAATAAAGCTGGAAAAGCTGAAATACTTCCACTGTTCCCAGAAATCACAGATTTTACAACCAAATATAAATTTATATCCCCTGCAGGACTAATAAATTCAACAGAATTTACCCAGCAGTTAATATTATTATATGAAATTGTAGCATTTCAAGATATGGTAGATCACCAATTAATTCCAAAAAATATTATGTTTGCTGGTCATTCTTTAGGAGAATTTTGCGCAAATTATGCATTAGCTGGTGTAATGGGTGTTGAAGAAATGGTAGAGCTTATATTTTTCAGAGGGCTGGCAATGCAATACATCGTAGAAAGGGATGAAAATGGTAAAAGCGCTTATGGAATGGTTGCTTTTAATCCTTTAAGAGTTTCTCCTAATTTTATTAATGAAATGTACTGCACTTTGATTGAATCTATTTCAAAAATTTGTGGAGGATTAATTGAAACAGTAAACTATAACGTTGATAACTGGCAATACGTTATTGCTGGTGAATCAAAATTGCTTTCAGTTTTTGCTAAAATAACTGATTATTTCTCTTTGAACAAAGATATTTATTTGAACTTTTGTAATTCTATTAAAGATTCAGATAATCCTAAAATAGCCCTAGAGCAATCTTTAAATAAAATTATACTAGAAGTATTGGTTACAGTTGAAGCAGAAATTAAAGCTAATAATGGATTTTGTGAGCTTGATAGAAGTAATTGTACTATTCCGCTACCAGGAATAGATGTACCATTCCATTCGAGCTATCTCATGACCGGTGTTAGCTTTATTAGACAAGTATCTTACAAATATTTTACACTCGACAGTTTTGATATTGAATACTTTGAAGGCAGATATATTCCAAATATTATTGGAAAACCGCTAGAATTATCAAAAAATTATCTAAAGCAGGTTTACGATGCCACACAATCACCTATTATAAAAGAGGAATTAGAAAATTGGGATAATGATAACACTATTGATTTGCAAAAAAGAAAAAAGTTAGGCTACAAGTTTATGATTGAAATGATTGTTTATCAGTTTGCTAGCGCTGTACAGTGGATCAAAACCCAGGATGTTTTATTTGAAGAGTTTAAATTTGAAAGATTGATTGAGATTGGACCATCACCCATATTAAAAGGAATGGCTGAGCGTACGCAAAAATTAAAATATAAAGAATTTGATAACGCGAATCTATTAAATCGAGAATTTTTATGCTACTCTACTAATTACGATGAAATATATTACAAGAAGCCACAGGATTTGTTAGCTGTATCTTCTATAATTGCTAGCAGCCAAACTCAAAATGCTGTAAAAATCAATCCAGATTCAGTATCATCAGTTAAAATAAAAAAATTAGAGCAAAAAAATACAGTTGCTGTTGAGAAAGAACCAGTAATAGTTGAGCCAACTGAAGTTAGCTCAAATCAATCAGCAGCCCCAGAAAGTAATTCCAGTGCAGGAGAACTAGAAGACGTTAATATACCAACATCTTTGATTATCACATCAATAATTTCACAAAAAACTCGTATTAAATACAGTGATATCAGCACATCTAAATCATTGAAAGAAATAGTAAATGGAAAGTCTGCTTTACAGAACGAAATAGTAGGCGATTTAAATAAAGACTTGCCAGGACTTCTCCCAGAAAGAACAGAAGAAATTCCTTTAGGGGAATTGTTTGATTCAATAGAGTCTAACGTTAACAAACTTGGTCCTTACAGCGCAGTCAAGGTGTCTCGATTAATAGTATCAAAAATGCCCGTTGGTATGATTATGTCTAAAGTGTTATCCATTTTAAATAACAAGTACGGTTTGGGCCCATTAAGATCAGACGCACTCCTATTAGTTGGAACTACAATGGAAACAGACGCCAGAATCGAGTCTGAGTCAGCGGTTAGCCAATGGCTAGAATCTGTTGCACAAGAGTACTCTAAAATTGTTGGAATTTCTTACAAATTTTCGAGCGGCTCTGGGACAAATTCCAATAATGGATCATCATCGACAGTTGTTGTAAACTCAGAAGAATTTGAAAAAACGCAAAAAGAATTTAAAGATATGCTTAACAGTCAGCTAAATGCAATTTCAGACTATCTAGGAGTTGAGGTAGCTAAAGAGCATGATCATAAGTTTGAGACAGTACTTAAAGAGTCTGCAAAAATACAAGATAGTCTGGATTTGTGGGTTAAAGAGCACGGAGAAGCATATAGTGATGGGATTAAACCCAAATTTAGAGTTAATAGAATAAGATATTTTGATTCATACTGGAATTGGGCTCAACATTTAGCAGAAGAAATCTTTTATAATATACTACACGGTGAATATATTAAAAATGAGCGTAAATTTGAAGACGATATTTTGAAACTAAAAAATAAAGCATCGAAAAGGCTTATTGAATCTCTTGAATACAAAGAAAAGCTTATATTAGAAAAACGAATTTATTATTTGAGCCAGAATAAAATTGCGTATGATTATATTCAAAATACCTTTTCTAAAGTTATACTAGAATGTAAAGCTGGTTTGAATGTAAACCCTAAATATCTCGGAATTAACGAATTTAACGGCCCATTTACTACCATTACCAATAAAGGAAAAATCGAATACTCTGAAGTTTCAAGGAATGGCATAGAGACTAAAAAAGATTATATTTCTTTTATTATGAACGGTATTTCAGTTCCTGAAAATTCCAACTTGCATAAACTGGGAATTACTACCAATCAAAAAAGTACTCCAGTCCCTAAAGATAAAATTTACAAGAATAGCTTTGAAAAGTGTGTAGACGATGTTAGATCTATGGTAGTACCAAATAGATTACCTTATATGTTTATGAAAAACCGTATTGGGTCATATAATAACTACAGCTATGATCCTGAGCTTACCATTCAATTCGTTGCAGCACTGTTAGATATTAGTGAGAATGGTCTGAACTTGACAGGCAAAACAGTTTTGATTACAGGATGTGGAAGAAATTCAATCGGACTAGAAATACTAAAAGGAATTCTTATGTCTGGTGCAAAAGTTATTGCAACTACTTCTAGTATGAGCTATAACACAGCTAAGATGTATGAAGCTATATACAAAGAATACGGATCTAAAAGTTGTACTCTTAGAGTAGTCCCATTTAACCAAGGATCACAAACAGATATTAATAGCTTGATGGATTATATATACGATTCACCAAAAAATGGGGGATTAGAATCGGATATTGATGTATTTATACCTTTTGGTGCCTTTTCATCGTATGATAGAGAAATAGCTGATTTTGACTCTGAAGCTGAGCTTTCTCATAGAATTATGCTTACAAATCTTATTAGAATGATAGGAAGAATTAAATTCAAAAAAGAATCTGCAAAAATAAAATACAATCCTGCTCAGGTATTGCTTCCATTATCTCTCAATCACGGTGGATTTGGCGGCGATGGTACTTATCCAGAGAGTAAAATTGGTCTAATGACACTTTTCGATCGTTGGTATTCTGAAAATTGGGACGAATATATAAATATTAACGGGGCTGTTGTTGGTTGGTCTAGAGGTACCTCTTTAATGGAAAACCACAACAATACAGCTTACGAGCTCGAAAAAACAGGCGCTATAACTTTCCAAACCAGAGAAACTGCATATGGAGTTTTGGGCTTACTACACCCTGTAATAAGCCAAATGAGCAATTTTGATCCAGTATATGTTGATATCAGTGGAGGTTTTGAGTTTATTACAGATTTTTCTGATTTGGTTACTAGCGCAAGAGAAGCATTGATAGAGAAAAGTAAAATTCAAAAAACCATTGTTTCTGAAACTTCATTTGATTTTAACTGCGTAGAAGGTGATAACGTTGAGAGATTATATAAAACTGATAAAATATATCCAAAAACCTTATTTAAGCTTCCTTATCCAGAATTGCTTCCATACAGTGAATTGGCCGATAAGAAGTACATGTATAACATGATCAACCTTGATACAACTATAGTAATTACAGGGTTTGGTGAAATAAGTTCGCACGGGAATGCAACTACTAGATGGGAGCTTGAAACAGAGGGGAAATTATCCATCCAAGGCTGTATTTTGCTTGGTTGGTTGATGGGATTAATCGAATACTTTAGCGGTAAACTTAAAGATGGGTCTATTTATCATGGATGGATTGATAGTGAGACTAAAGCACCAATAGAAGATAGAAAAATTAAAGTATTGTATGAAAAAAAAATTCTCAAAGATTCAGGTATTCGTGTTATAGATCCATCCATAAATTTGGGATATACTCCAGATGCAAAAACATTTATACGCGAGGTATTGATTGAGAAAGATATGAGACCAATCGTCACTTCTAAAGATGAAGCAGATAACTTTATTCTACAAAACGGAAATAAAGTCAAAGTCTGGAAAAATAACGACGAGTCATACTCTGTTCAGTTCTTAAAAGGCTCATCAATATTTGTACCAAAAGCTTCCGTTTTTGATGGTTTGATATCCGGACAAATTCCTACTGGCTTTGATCCAGAAAGATATGGCATCCCCAAAGATATTCATACCCGCGTTGATAGATTGACATTATATACTTTGATTGCTGTAAGCGAGGCTTTAATGCGTGCTGGTATTGAAGATCCTTACGAGTTATATAAATTTGTTCACGTTTCAGAAGTTGGAATCTCATTGGGATCATCTGTAGGAGGCGCTTACTCTGCTCAAAAAATCATTAGAGATAGATATCTTGATATTGATGTACATAATGACGTTTTACAGGAATCATTTGTTAGTTCAATGGCTGGTTGGGTAAATCTACTGCTTATTTCTTCATGCGGACCCATAGCAATTCCTTCTGGAGCATGTGCAACTGCAGCTGTCTCTATTGACGTTGCTGTTCAAAACATTATTAGCGGAAAAGCAAAAATAATGTTTGCTGGGGGTCAAGATGATTTTTGCGAAGAGTCAAGTTATGAGTTTTATAATATGAAAGCAACCATTAATGGTAGAAAAGAAATTGATGATGGGAGAGATCCCAGAGAAATGTCAAGACCATTTTCATCAACTCGCTCCGGTTTTATGGACTCTGTGGGTGCGGGTTGCGTGATATTGATGACTGCTAAATTGGCATTAGAAATAGGTCTCCCAATATTTGGAGTTATAGCTTATAGCGGTACAGCTTCAGATAAAGCAGGAAGATCATTCCCAGCTCCAGGAAAAGGTCTTATATCTAGCGCTAAACAAAACAATACAGGTATTATGGATCCCTTATTTAATATTGAATTTAGAAAACGACAGTTAGAAAATAAAAGAAAAACAATTAGAGACTGGGTAGAGGATGAGTTGGATTTGTTAAAAGAAAATACTAAAGCCTTGGATGTAAATATAATTAAAGATGTGATAAACTCTGGTAGATCGTATAGTGCTGAGGGCAGAGATATTATAGATAGAGAATCCAAAAAAAACACTTTTATTGAAAGTCAAATTGAGTTTATAATACAAGAATTTAATAGGCAGAATGCTGAAGCTTTAGACTACTGGAGTAAAGATTTTTGGATGAGCAATCCTCATATATCGCCTTTAAAGGGTGCACTTTCAACCTATGGTTTAACTATTGATGATATAGATTTTTGTTCTTGCCATGGAACATCTACAAGAGCAAATGATAGAAATGAAGGGCAGATTCTCACAAGCCAGTTTACACACTTGAAACGAACCAAAGGTAACGTTTTACCAATAGTTTGTCAGAAGGGACTTACTGGGCATGCAAAAGGCGGCGCAGCATCACTAGCAATTAACGGATTGTTGCAATCATTTATTACCAAAATCATTCCTGGAAACTTGAGTGCAGATAATATTTCAGAAGAATTTAAAGAAATGGATTATTTCTTTAACCCTAGTAAATCTCTAAAAAAAGAATACATAAAAGCTGCTTTATTGAAATCACTAGGCTTTGGTCAGATTGGTGCAGAAATTTTGGTAGTAAATGCTGATTATTTATTTGCAGCTATACCCAAAAAAACATATGAAGATTACACTTTAAAGGTTAAAAAGCGATATATTAAAGCTGAAAAATATCTGTATGAAACTTTAACAGGGTTGAGAAAACAAGTACTCATAAAAGATAGTGCGCCATATACTGCAGATTTGGAAGAAAAGGTTATTTTGAATCCATCTTCTAGAGTTGAGTATGATAGAATTTCCAACACATATAAATTCAATAAAACAAATCAAGTACCTAAAAAAAAACTTGACACAAAAAGCTTAGATATAATAAAAAGCAGTTTAGAAAGTAGTATTAAAAGCAAAGAAAACGTTAATGATAATCAAGGAGTAGGAGTCGATATAGAACTCATAACAAACATAAACATCGAAAATGAAACATTTTTAGAAAGAAATTTTACAGTAAATGAAATTGAATATTGTAGAAATAGACCTGATCCTCATTCTAGCTTTGCAGGAAAATGGTGTGCTAAAGAATCTGTTATAAAAGCAATAAGTTCATATAACTCAAAAAAAAGTAAGGATAATTTGTGGAAGTATGGTTCAGCAGCGCCTTTAAAACTTATTGAAATTCAAGCTACATCGGTGGAAAATGGTGGAAATGGTGTACCAATCGTTTTACTGCATGGCGAAATAAATGAAATATCTAAAAATATTGGGATAAAAACAATTAACGTTTCGATTAGTCATACAGATGGATATGCCGTATCAGTTGCAAATGCTTCGTAATTTAACTTATGCAGTATTACCTATGCACTTG
>MBFR01000362.1:2161-12788 GCA_003086735.1 Smittium simulii
TTAAATGATAGTAAAACTTAAATATGACTTTGTAATTCTTTATAATTCTATACTGTTTTTAACTATCATTTTTTGGGATAATTTGCTTTATCCTAAAAAGTAATCTAATAGCTTGATCATATTTATTAAGCATTTACATTAATAATCTAATATATCAAGCTTTTCTATTGGTTACAATCGATTTTTATAATAAAACACAAATTAATATCTCTTAAATGAAAACGTATGTCTATTTTTAAAAAATCTCTAGTCCATTGACTGTCTGTAACACTTTTAAGCAATGTTAAACGTTATAAGTTAGCCTAATATAAGAAAATCCCCAAAAAAATGCTTTATGGATTTTTTGTTTTTTGTATTTTTTTCCCTCTATTTAATACCATAAGATAAATTGATGTTGCTAAATTTTTGTGGAATATATGTATTTACCACTGTATATATGTTTTTTAGAATGTATGCCAATTTTTGCGCAATTTTTGGTCACAAAAAAAATAATAATAATTATTTTTTTTTAATGGCCTGTGCTTATATAATTTATTATTGTGAATTGAGATAAACGGTAGCTGGTATGGCTTGAATTGCTATTTTTTAATATTTAAAGCGTTATGTTTACCTTATAGCCTCGCTTACGCTACTCTGATGTTGATTTTTGTTAGATTTTTTTAATATTTTGCTAAAAGGTATCAAGTGTGGGCTATTCTGATAAATGTAGAAATTTTTAAAGCTTGTTCTCCTAAAATGATTTCATATTTTGTTGCCTATGTTGTCTTACCATCATAATTTTAATATAGGTTTGATGCTGTGCCAATATTGGTAAAAATTTGGTAGGTACTGAAAAAATGTTGCTTTTTTTTTACAAGCTGAGTTTATGATATAAACTTTGTATTTTTTTTATATTTGATAGTAATTAAAAAAAATCATTATAAAGTTTAGTTTGTGTTTAATGGCTAAATTTAATTCAATACCCAACTAAATATGTAAGCTTATTGATGCGACATTAATAGCTAAGGGTCACCAACCATCTGCAATCTTGTTAAATATTGAGACCAGATTTAAATAAACTTGAATTTAAAACTCTTTTTATTAAGTTAAATTTTTATATTGTCTGCATAGTTATTTTTTATGTTCTTATTATATCTATCTAATTTTGATTTACATACCTTTTCAGCTAAAAATTATACATCACAGTAGGGTGGCTCATTTGTTTAAATTTCTTTCTCATTTTTTATAAAATGTTTTTAAAAAATTGTGTGTATTTATATACTAGCACTTTACCTTTTGAAAAAAATGGTAAAAATGTATAGTTTGCTTACATCACTATTTATAGTTTTTTAAAAGGATTTTACTTGATGCTTTAAATACTTTTAAATTTTGCTAAATATGACACATTAGAATAGAAAATACTGCATATATTTTTTACAAGTTATTATTTATGATAATAAACTAAAAAAAGATAGACAATGCTCTAATGTACTATTATGAAAAATAAAAAATTATTTAACAAAAATAAACATTTTAGATTGTTATTTATTTTGAAATAAAAATCATTATTTTTAAAAAAAACTTTAAAAAATTAGCAGATAATAATTTGTCGATTAGCTTAATATTTATAAATGACTGATAAGAATTTCTAAACTAACAATAAATGTTTAAAAAAATTTAATCGGAGAAAAAATCAAAATAAATTCTAGTAATTGTTTAAACCTTTTTATTTTTTACTACAGTATTAAAATTTTTTGGATTAAATAATAATTATTTTAATAAAAAGTAATTTTAAAAGCAATAGTCTTTTTAATTTTTAAAAATGATTTTTACTCTAGTACTCGAGCAATTTGTACTTTGTAGTTTTTTTTTAACGCAAAAAAATTATAATTTCTCAACTTATTACTTATTGATATAACTAAATTTATAAAGACGAATATTAATAATATGCTAATACATTAAATTAAGTAAAGTTTAATTTAAAATTCACAAAAAACAATTTAAAAGCCTATTGAATTTAAATAGCTAGGAGAAAGCATATGACTATTAGTAAAAAAATTGCTTTTTTATGCTAAACTATTCTAGCTAAATTATAAAAAATAATTAAAATATTATTTTATTTAAATTCAAGAAAATTTACATACACAATTTAAAAATTGCTATAAAATAAACTACAAAATTATCTCAAATCATTCTTTGTAACTATTTGAACTTTATAATTATTATCTTCTTTTATTTCATTAGAAATTATCTATTTTTAAATGCCATAATACTATACTAAAAAATAAAATAATAGTATTTAAAAAATGGCTTTAATGGTTATTTAAGCTTATTGTAGCCGGTTTTTTTAATATCTGAATTTTTATTATATTAAATTTCTAACAATTAAAAAAAATATGAGCATTTAAAAACTTTATTTTAAAATAATAAAATAAATAATAAATTTTTATTAAATATCAAAGTCTACCGTAAATAAAATAGTATTGCATCTTCAAAAGATCTTATATATCATATACTTTTACGCGTAGATAATTATAATTTGTTTATTATATTGATCTAAATTTTTAATACAAAAAAAAATTTATAAGTATATTATAATTGCTGATTATTAAATTATGCTTCTTTATATCAGATCAATTTTTTTTATAATTATCTAACTGTTGATTAAAAAATAGCTTAAAATTTTATCAAATGATTTTATTTTTATTAAAAGATACAAATATTGCAATCAAATATGTATTTTTATTAAAATTATTTTGTGTGTTCGTATTTTTCAAAAATTTTGTAAAAATCTTGATTAAAAATTTATAATTAAAAAATTATTTATCTACAAGACTAAAATAATTTAAAAATAGGCTCTTTTTTATTTATTTTTATTAATTGTTATACAATATCTATTTTTGCTAAAAGGCGATTATACTGAGATTATTTCTAACAGAAAAAATCTTTTTTTTTCCAAAATATTTTAAAATGCACAAGCTTTCTAATTCTTAAATTTGATATTATTGGTTTGAAATTTTTTGGATCGGTATTAAATGGTATTAAAATATGTAGCATGATAAAAATATCCGTTTATATGCATTAAGGTTATAATTTGGTCAAAAAATAAAAAACCAAGCGCTAAATTTTAATTTTGATGCATTTTTAACCATTCGATAAATGATTTTATTTAGTAGTTGTGCTGTAAACAAAGAACTGATAAAAAAATTATAAATTATAAATGTAAAAACACGTTATCATGTAAATGAGCTATTCTTAATGATAATGTTATCTCTTCATTAAGATTTTATATTTAAATACAAAGGTTTGTGTTAGAGTATCTTAATTAATAATTCAATACCAGATATAAATTAAAAACTAGAGTTTTTTGCAGAATATTTATATTTGGTTGTAGCGTAAGAGTATTAATTAATTTTGAATTTTTCCAAATCTAGAAAGACATCCCTAAGAGGAAAATCACGAATTTTTTTTATTTATTTAGTGATCTCAAAAACCTATTTTACAAACATAATGTAAGTATTAATAAATACACCCTTCTAATATATTTTAATGCATGCTCTCAAGTTTTTCTAAATGATCGACAAGATATTTAATATTTTGGTAAGCTTTCAAAAATTAAAAATCAGGTTAAAAAAATATGAATATCTAATACCTTTAATAGAAACAAGTTATAGTTATTATACTTATAAACATACAAGATTTTCTCTTTTTGGTTAATAATCTTGTTTTAATATATTATTTTTTGCAGATTTAAAAATTTAAATTATTAAATGTATAGATACGATTTTATAAAAACTAAAATTATAAGTAATCTATATTGAATACAATTGTGTTAATTCATATGCAATGTTGCAATATCAATAAGCCAAATTATTATATAATTCCAATATTTGCACATTTAAATTTATCATAAAAACTATAAATTTGTTATTATGCTTATTCTAAAGATATTTTTGATAACTTTGAGTTACCTGCCATTATCGAAATCCTTGGCATCATTAGATTCGATTCTCTCTATTGGAAATTCAGAAAAGCGGTCTTTGGGTGTATCTGATAAATCTTTATCAAATCCTTTGAGCACAGTAAAGACTGATTTTTCCAAGAGAATTACAAACGGAACCCCCTCTTCTATCTCAGAGTTTCCATATGCTGTATCCATACTTGTAGATTTAGGTTCTGTTGAAGTGCATTGTTCAGGCTCTTTGATTACTCCAAACTTGGTTCTTTCTTCAGCTATCTGCTTTTGGGATTTAAATTTTCAGAAAGAGGCTAAGATTTCTCAGATTTATGTTAAGCTTGGATCTAATCAAATTATTAAAAAAAAAAATAGCACTTACAAGGTAGCAAAACTTGTTAGACACCCAAAAGCAAGCATATTTAACCCTTTCAACAATTTGGCGCTATTATTTTTGGATAAAAAAGTTCCCTCTGATGTCGCTCTACCTGCTGATGTATACACCGGAAACATTACTGAGGGTTTAAAAACGCGTACGTGCGGGTGGGGAGTTACTTCTAGAGATATAAAAATATCTAATGATCAAGTTTATTCCCCAACACTTAACTACATTGATATTAATATTTCTTCGCCGGAAAAGTGCAAAAAATTTATTGAGTACTATGAACAAGAGCCGGAGGACTTTATATGCTCTCTTAACATAAATAATCAGGGGATATGTATTGGTGATATTGGCGGACCTTTATCGACTATTGAAAATGGAGTTAGTAAACTTGTTGGAGTTATTAGTACAATCGGAATGCAACTAGGTAACTCAAAAGAATTATTACTATCTGATATTGCTTGTGGTAAAGAAGGAGACGGTGCTTTATATATGAATGTAAACCAATTTTCTGATTGGATCGAAGAAGAGACTAAAAAATTTGGATCTGAATTCCCAACTATTAATACAAATAACGAAATTAAAAAGTCTGTTGCGCCAAAAAGCTTAAAATTGAATAAAATAAATTTTTTGAATTTTGCTATATATTTTTTACTTGTTAAAGCTATTGTTTTGTTTTTATAGAGTCACTATATATCCTAAACTAAAAATTTTTACTTGATTTTTTTACAGAGTATTTGCAAAAAATACGAGTAATGTAAAAAATAAAAAAATAAACCTTATACCTGGGCTTAAAATAGCGTATTTATGGGGGCCTTGAGAGCCATATAATATTTATTGTTTAATCGTATAACGTTTTATTCATTTGTTTTTTTTCCTTTTTTTTACTGGTGATAATTTCAATAAATGATTCTAGTATGATACTAAACAAAACCTTAATGTCTAAGAAATATTGTATCAATTAAAAATGACTTTAAAAGACGAACGACAACGCATCGTTTTTTTTTTAATTTACATAAAAGTAGTAAATTACACCTGCAAAGTTAGACGCTTTAATGTTTTTTATTGTATAAGGTAAATCAGAAAGAAAATCATTTGAATATACCATTTATAGCATAATAACTTCTTGTGAATACTTTTTTTAGGAATTATTTTTATAAAAGCTAATAATGCAAAAACTAGTTCATCTTATAAACTTGTTTACGTATATATTCCCGCATAAAGAAACAATTTAATTATATCGATAATAATAAAAAATATTAAGCTTGCTCTGTTATTTAATATTTTATAATAGTCTAAACATTTAAACTTTTTTAATACTGAACAATTGAAAGATTTGATATAATAGCTGATATATTTATTTTTGATAATTATAAAAGTTTTATGGTATTTAAATTAATAACAATTATAAACATAAATTCTAACAAATATCAAACTTGTATTTAGGCCAAAAAAATTTAAAAAAATTTTATTGTTGGATAATATTTTAAATTTACGATGACGGCGGGGTCTGTATTTTAATTATATAATATAGTTTATAAATAAATAAAAATAACTTATTTTTTTTGCTTTAAAAATTTTTTATATACCAATAATTGGACTAACTTCATTATCAACTTCGTTAAAATCCTTTATTCCTTTTGCGCTTTTACATGTAACCCACGCACCCTGTTTGATTTTAATATTCAAATCAGTGTCAAAAATGCCATAATTAGCTTGTTCTTCTTCATTATCGCCTTGGTATACTTCATCGATAGCATAAGCCCATACATAATCAAAGTACTTTTTCCAGAGGCAATGTAAATCTCGTAATACGCTTAAGGAGCCCAAGTATGATCCTCGAGTAAATATCGTTTCATCATACTCGTCCTGAAATATGCCACTTGTTGGCCAAGCAGTTTCTATTATCAATTTTTTATAATCAGTTGGCCATGCATATGACTTTTGGGCTCTTTTTATTATTTGTGAAACAAAATTAGACGAATTTTCATTTTGAAAAGTCGGATGTTCAATAATGTGATAATAATCAACAACCTCAGCAATATCCTGCGTGTAAACGGAAATTATATCAACAGTACTCACTTTAACGTGTTGCGAGGATTTGTCTGAGCGCAAAATAAGCTGCACTTGTTTTATTTTGTCTATTAAATCAGCCCTGTCTGTAGCTTTTTCTGATAACAATTTGAATCCGACACTGATCCCTTTTACGTTTTTGAATCCAGGATGTTTAGTTATTTTTAAGAGCTCATTTATATCATTTTGATAATATTCATGCTCTACATCAAAATAAACACCTAGGAATATGTTCATTTTTGTATTTTTAAATGAGTTGACCAGTATTGATCCAATGTTGCAGTATGCCAAATCATTAACATAGATTGTATTAGTATGTTTTTTTATAATTTTGAGCTCATAATTTATTAGAGCGGAGCCTTTACAGTTGTCATTTGCGTTTAAATAATTATATCGAACTCCACTAATAGCTGCAGTGCTAAACTGCACAATTAAAGATGCTAAAGCCATTATAATGTTTAAAAACATCATATTTAGTTTAATAGGTATATATTATAGTATAAAAAAATTAAATGTTAATAGTGAATATTATGATATTTTTTATCAAAAAACTTGATAATAAAACATCTATAAATATAAAAAAATTAAAATTAATTTTTTTACAAGTAAAAGTATATATGAATAATAATATAAAAACTCAAACCCTCGGCATATATCACAATAAAAAAAATTATGTGTTGAAGCTTAGATTTCAAACTAGAGTTGGTATACTATAAAAAAATGATTAATTTTTTAAAAGAAAAATAGTGGGATTTTGAGCAAATTTTTTAAATTACAAAATGTTGAGCTTTTGAAAATCCATATTCAGACAATTGAAAAATGCATTGAAACAATTTAAAAAGCCAGTTTTTTTATTAAAACTCAACTCTATTAAGATAAAATTATGCGCATAAAAAAAAAAAATATATGGAATATCGTTAATTTAAATTAATTTTAAAACCGTCATAATATTTGATATACCAAATATAATAATATATATCGGCAATTATTTTTTATAGTATAATAATACATATCGGCAATTATTTTTTATAGTATAATAGTACATATCGGTAATTAGTTTTCATAGTTTAATAATGCACAAGTAAAAATCAATTTTCATATATATTATTGTAAAACTAAAACAATTATTTTTGAAACTTGCTCAAAGCTTTGAAAAAGTAAAATTCACCAATAAATTACTTGTTAGATCTTTTAACTGGTATGATAAAAGTGAAATCCGGCTTTAAGGCTTATTATTATATTAATATACTTTTCTTGTTTAAAATAAATTTATATTTTCCAGAGACCCAATAAAAATAAATGCAAAAATATGTGAAAATCAATTTTTTAAAAATATGATACGGCTATTATACTAAATATTATTTATAATCATTATATTAAAATACAAATAATTAAATGTATGATAAAAGCCAATACTTTTTATAATGAATTAAGCCAAAAATCTGATAAATAGCCATATATACATTTATTGGCATAGATAAAAAAGTGATAAATAGCCATATAGACATTTAATAGTAAAACTAAAAAATATTTAATTTAAATTTTATAACAGCGGACTGGTCATAAATAACAGTAAAATGCCGATCAATGATAATATCGATCTAAAAATATATTAAAAGCTACAAAGGCTATAAAACGAATATGTTTAGAATAAAGATAAACTCGATTAGCTAATATGTATATTATTGTTATTAGGTTTAGATATGCTTGATAAATACGAATAATAAATTTTTATTTTCAATAAGGCAAGTTTTATTGTAAAATATAGGTGAGTATAAAATAAATTTAAAAGATACACGGATACAAATATATATTAAAATATCAGAGCAAATATAAAAAATAATTTTAATATGTCCAAATATATTTTTTTTTGAATAAAGCGGAACAATCGCTACAATTAGTGATTTATATAAACTCTTAAAAACTAAGATAGAATACAAATCTGATGACCCAAACAAATATATATGTAAATTACTCTATTAAAGTATCGTTAATTATAGAAACTTTTAAAAACAAAAGATATAATCACCAATTTAAGCAAAAAAATCACAAGAGAAATATATTTTCAAACGTGATACAATGTAAATTTATGAGCAGTATTAAATGAATATTATATGAACTGAGATTTCATTATTGGTTTTTTAAATATATTATTCCAGTGATAGATATGTCTAACTTGAAGTTTCTCTTAAAAGGTTTCTTGATTTCCAAAAAGCCTTACCATAACTAACAGTTATCTCAGTTTTTTTGCGAATTCCGCGGGGCATATCTTTTGCTTTGATAACAAAAATACCCATTTCAACCCTGTTATGATCTATGTTAATAAACTCTCTAAATTCAGCGTTAGGTTTTTGCATAATGCCTCTATAATCATTAACAAACCGGCCTTCGTTTCCAATTATATTGGCATCAACGGTTAGTTCACCAAGCCTTAGACAATAGTCACTTTTGGGATCAGTATCTTCTGCAGAAGTTGCGCGGCCGTAGTAAGGAGTGATCAGCTGCCCTGGTTTAAGGTCTTTTGTAGCAAAAAGTCCCGAGTATGGGTATGCAGGATGTGAAGGATATTTTTCCAGGGATTCAATTTTAATTGTAACAAGTGGATTTGAGCGAGAACTGAGTTTTTGTAAATTTTTACCAGCACCAGAAGCCGAAGAGCCGCCAGTTGCATAAAAAGTTGAGGAGCTCAGCCTTTCCATTGTAGCCATGTCTGCTTGGGGATATTGTAATTTTTGGCTGTTTAAGCTGAGGTTCTCGGTTATTTTGGAGTTTAAAAACTGCAAATCGCGAACGTATTCTACATTCTGAGGCCAATTCTTGGGATTTTGTAAGTTTTGCCGAGTATTCATTTTATTTTTATAGTTGATATTTCTAGTAAATATAAAGCATTGAATGAGAATGTATACTATACGGAGAGAAAAGCATTTTGTATTTTACTAAGAAAGACACAACTCTTTTGATGATTTACATATTATTAACTTTTATTTAAGCATAATTTATTGCCAAATTTCTTTAGTATCTTAATAAGCTTTAAAGTATAGCGAATAATCAAACATTTGCCAAAAACCTAAAATTAAATTAAGGCATGAACTACTAAGCTGTGTCCAATCATAATCTACGTTTTAACGTGGAAAAACGAGGTTTATATAGGCCCTAACAAAGCCGCGGAAACCCTATTGGGTCAGGAGAACTAGATTTATTTTATAATCTTTATTATAGTTATAGTAATACAAGCCCTTAAATCCTTTATTTAGTATGTAACTTTTAAACTTGTAAAATAAACTATCCTTAAAAATGAAAATATTAATATATATATATAAGGCCCTTAATCATTGCAAAGGTCATCAATTATAACTATTTTAGGATAGTATATTTTTAACTTGCATTTATTAGCATTCATTAATGAATTAAATAATAAAAATATTCTTACCTTTTGTTCAACAGCCTAGACTGCTCTTCTTGAACAAAGGTCTACTCAACGACTGGCAAATTAACGTTTATTAAGCTTGTATTTGTGGTGGGCGAAACAATCGTTTATGGGATCTTTGGTCCTTCAAACTGTCTTCAAAAAATATAGATTTTAAAATCTTCGATCGTTAATGCGCTTTATATTAGATACTCATATTTTTGCAGCAACTAGTTCTGAATTAATATTTTTAATAATAGAATGATGTATCAATTGTATCCCCATCAAATTCATATAACCATCTGATCTTTGTTTTTATATATCTCTATTATTAAAAAAAAAAAATTTTTTTTTGAATTTATTAATAGATTGTATTTGAATAATAAAAAGTATTTTTAAAAAATATAATAAAAATAAACTAATTAATTTTATTGTTATTTATTCACTGGTTTAAAGATATGTATTTATAAATAAATTTAAATTCTATGGTATTTTTATGATTATTTATAGACTAATTTACAGATATTATATTTATTGACTTTTCTCTGTCTTGCTTGAGTATCAGTGCTCGGCACTACTATCTCGTAGAAATTTGTTTATATCTAATACTTTTTGAAATTAAAATTATATTAGTTTACAAAAATGTGTAAACTCTTTTGCCTCTTGCAAATACTTATAATATACATCATTTTAACATTTAAATTGTATAAATGTTATATTTTTAAAGGTTATACTTGACATCTTTTTTTTATTCAAAGTCAAGATGTCTATTCGGTATATCTTAATTATTCTAGTGGATTAGTAAAAGCAAAAATTTAACGTCTCATAGCAA
>MBFR01000375.1:17748-31114 GCA_003086735.1 Smittium simulii
AGTGAAATTATTTATGGCAAAATTTCATTAGTGCGATCAAAAAAAATTACAAAAAAAGTCGATATTCAAATATTTCATAAAAAATTGGTTGTTAAAAATAAAATGCCCAGGCAAAACAATTCTAGTCAATCCGATCAAAATATTAGACTATTTTTAAAATGCCGAATAGCTGTAATCAAAATTACTCTCTATGAAGTACAAACAGGTTGGCTTGACCATTTGCCATCGTAGAAAGGTTAGTAATAACGCATCTGGGGTGTGTTGAAGCAGTAAACGCAATGGTTTCAGCAATATCACCAGGGGTCATAGGTTCAATACCTTTATAAAAATTACCAGCCTTTTCTTTATCGCCTCCAAATCTAACGACAGAAAATTCAGTTTCAGCCATACCAGGGCAAATTTCTGACACTCTAACTTTTGAGCTATTTGTTTCTAACCTAAGAGAGTTTGAAATAGCATGTACAGCGTGCTTAGAAGCGCAATATATACTTGCATTTGCGTAAGCGTCTAAACCCGCAATAGACCCTACATTTATGATATGGCCATGATTGTTTTTAATCATAGAGGGAAGGATTTGCTGTGTCATGTAGATTAAGCCTTTGACATTAGTATTAAATATAGTATCTATAGTACTTTCAGCTACGTCTACTAGCGGATCAACACCAATAGATAAGCCGGCATTGTTGATTAAAACATCTATTATTGGGTGAGCAGCATTAATTTTAGCACACACGAGTTTAACAGCCTCGTGGTCAGAAACATCGAGTTGAGCAGTGTAAACAGATATATTGGGGTTTGATAGAAGGATTTGAGCCTTAAGGTCTTCGAGCAAAGGTAAGCGGCGAGCGGTAAGAATAAGATTAGAGCCGTATTTTGCAAAAAGTAGAGCAGTGCTTTTACCAAAACCAGCACTGGCGCCAGTTATAAGAGTTGTTTTTCCGTTAAGTCTTTCAAACATGTTTTGAACAAGATAGAAAATGGATAAATAGTGCTAATATAATTAATTAAAGAGAAAGTGGTTAAATGGTGTTTAATACAAGTAATTAAGGAGAAAAGGGTATAATGGTGTTATGTTGAGTTTCTTCCGTTGTTGTGGCTAATAATAAGGATTGTTGTATTTTTTATTCACTATTCTACTTCACTGGGTAAATTTTATATAAGTTTATTAAAACAGAAAGTAATAAAACAACCTAAATATAATCACTAATAACAAGCGTTTTCTTGTCTATTTTATAGACAAATTCCTATGGTTAAATTACATTGTTTAGTCTTGAATATAATATTGCAATCAAGCTGCTTATTAATGCAATAACTAAAAGTTGCTTACTAATACTCTTTGACCAGTTGATTATTAATTTAATTATTTTTAACATGCTTAATAATGTACTATTTGTAGCTTATTTGCTTATTAAAGAGCGATAACAGTTGTTACTTAGTTAATTGGTAGATTATGTTTTACTTAGTACAAGATTCCAAATGATGTTATCAAACGTTTTATTTAACAAGTGATGCTTTAAAGGATAGTGTTGATTGTGTTTTCCAATCATTTTGTCATGTTGTATCAGCACAACAAATTGCTCTCCTTTTATCAGCTTGGACACAATTAGTTTGTGTCTACCATTTAAAGTAATAATATAAATAATAGTATAGTGTTAAATAACGATTATAGTATAAGACTATAATCTTAAAAGCACTTTTAATATTATGAGTTAGTTTATTGTGTCGTATATTAATTCTGTAAGAGCAAAAGTAAATTAAGAATGAGACAACTCAGCTTAAGAATGTAAAAAGATAACAGAAACGACTGCTCACAGGCATTCCTACATTAGTAAATCTCGTTAAATTATTAACGAGAAAACACAAGTAATAGTTTACAAAGTAAAATTATAAAAAGACAAGGATTTGTAAGCTATTACAAATCATTTTATTTTCCAGATTAGTACTTGACTTTATTTTATTTAGCCTTAGTTACTTAAAACTCGTATATTTATATACCTAAATAAATTATACCAATGTTGTGACTAATATCGTATAAGTTGGCTGAAGCAACATCATATAACCAACCAAAAGATGACAGCACCGCATTGGGATATACGCACAATTCTTGCACACTCTTTAGCCATTCTTGGCTAAAGACAATATACCTATTTTTGATAAGTCGTGCGTATTTACCTTTTATTATAAATACTTGATAATTAGACTACAAAAATAAATCATTTTTTTTAGCTAAGTTTACACATCATAGTTTTATTTCGTTATAATTAACCTATACTATTTATAAATAAATAGTAACATAAAACATAGCATAGTATTCGTAATTCGCTAATAACACTTAACTTTAGCACTCGATACACACGTGTGTTATAGTTGATTTAGGTCACAACACCACAATTGAGTAAAACCTCAAAGGGGAAACTCAATACTCTAATCCAGAAACTACCACGTGCTAACTGCGGCTGCGGTTAATCAGTGGAACATTCTCTGATTTGCTGCGGCGCTCGTTCGGTATTTTAACTAACGACTAAAACAATAATATGTTATAATGTAAATAAGATGTAGGAATTATTGGTACAGCCAAACATTATTGGGTTAAAGGCTATTATTTTTAATTTTTAAGACTTCGTTCTTCAATAATTCTATTCAAGTATATTACATTGCAGCTCTAATTTATTAAATTTTTTTTCCAAAAATAATTATTCTAAAACATTCATAAAATGATACAACTAGTAAAACCATTTTATTTCTGGTTTAAAATACCGTTTTAGGGGGTAATTAAAAAGTTAATTACAAACCAAACCCTTTGAACAACTTAAACCATTTTATTTCTGGTTTAAAATATTGTTTTAGGGGGCGATTAAAAATTATTAAAAACCAAACTATTTGAACCGCTTAAACTGATTTTGGTTTCTGATCAATTTGTCAGAATATGTCCAGAACCAACAACTCGATTATAATTGGTTCTACTTTTTTTTATAAACTTAACTGTATTTAATAGGTAACTCAATTAATCATTTAGTACATAAAAAGTATAATTGTGCTCTAGATAGTATATAAATTCTCACAGTAGTGTAAGACTGGAGTATGGATATTAAAAGGATAATCTTTGCAAAAAGTCACTTTATCAGCAACTCTATTATTAATATGTAAATAAAGACCTATTTAGTAATACAAGTAACACTTCATAAAAAATCTGCTAACATACACTTCAGTAATAAAATTCTTTAAAATATACAATATACAGCTAGATAATAGACCGGCGCTTAAAACTCAAACATACACGTACGTAGCTATTGGGACTTGTAGCATTAATTCTATTATTGCGAGTTTTATCCAAGAGTCAAGTTTAAAAAAATTGGCTTAATTATGAAGTAATAGATTAAAAAAATGAGCCATATCATAATCATAATATAACTATTATGTAACTTTTAAGATTAATAAATAAACCTTTTCATAAAAATAAAAATTTTTAACTCTATAATAGCTCATAAATTCATAAGTCTAGGGAAATGTTATATATTGAAGTAGCTCAGCACACCACTAATACCAAGAGTATATATTTACTGCCTGTATTATTAGCATATTTTCTAATTTTTTATTTTTTACTATTTATTTGGATCTTTAAAATTGAATAATTATTAATATATTTTTGTGCAAAAAAAGTGCCTGATTTTTTGCAATTATTAGATGTGCTACAATTGTAAAGCTGACATTAATGCTTTTTTTTATACAAGTCTGACCTCAAAACTGTTTTAAAGTATGGTTTGCCATAAATTTTTATTTTTGTATTTTTTTTAAAAATCTATATTTTTTAACTATGCATACCAGTGCTATTTAAAATAAATTTTATTACATTTTACAGTCTAGCTGAATTTTAATGTGGCCACAGCTGCTATTATTATAAAATTAATCGAGCTCGAAGAGCGAAGATTAATTTTTATTATTATAGGAGAAGAGAAATATTAAGTATTATCATCTTTATTATGTAATTTACGAGAATCCTAAAGCAAATCCTTTAGTAAAAGAATTTAGTAAAACTAATTCTAAAAAAAAAACTATATATAAACCTTAGGTACATTATATTGTATTGTTATCATCTTCCGCAAAGGTAATTAATATAGGGGCTGGGTCAGGTGGGACTTAATATTTCTCAGAGAAGAGAAATATTAAGTGAATTCAGAGAAAACTGATTCCGTGATATTTGAGCTGGAATCGTTAGTTAATCTGTAGTATGTATCAAACATGTAATAGCTAGACCAATTGGCCTGTTTTACAATTTCATCTGATGTAATGCATGTGCTTGCCGCCAATGTAGCTCCAATTGCTCTCGCCTTTGGAATTGGTGCCTTCTTATCATTCATACCTATAATTGTGATTGATTTTATAATTCTAGAAATACTGTCTACCGACAGTTGTTTGTTGTAATCTCTAGAATTTCTGAAAAGGTGATTTATAGTTAAATTCCTGTTGTTGACGTGTAGTTTTGGACAAAGCGCTTTTGCAGCTTTGTCCTTGTAGATTGTATGGGTATGCACTGATTATAATTCCACATTGCTGTGCCTTTTTATTTCTACTATTTTTTTGATAGGACTTCCACATTTTTCTTTTGGAGCTACTATTATTAATTTTAAAGAGTGCTCTAAAATTTCCGTCCGCGCGTCATCTATTCTGTGAATATTGCTTGCTTTGAAAAAACCACAAATAGCTAAAATCCAGCATGTCTTTGCTGTTAAGTCCTTTATGTTTAATATTTATGTTTCCCCCTTAGTATTGAAGTAGTCCATAACTTTCTTAATATTAAAGTAATTGTTGTTTGCTGTAATAATTGTTGTATCGTTTAAATAATTCATAAAATCCTTGAAAAAAAATTTTTCTAGCATTTCCGTATTTGTTACTAGTTGTACTAAAGCAGATTTTTACGCCTTTATTGACGAATTTTTTAATTTCCTTTCTACAAGAATCTTTAATAAACAGTTTATAATATCTGGGGCTGTTATCTTGTTATAGCGGTTGTTGTCGCTTCTCCGGTCAAAAAATCCTTTTCGAATTGTGTAATTTCTGGATCTTCTTTTAACTGATCTTTTGTTAAAAGTTATTAAATTTTCGCTATATCAGAATGACCTTCTTTTTGTAAGGTGCTCCGCTGATTCTCTACACTGTTAAAAACCATATATTGCTCTTGGTTAGTGGTGATTTTCCGCTTCTTGGGTCTGACACTATCTCGGACGCTTCTATCCTTACTGGGTCCGCATTGCTAGCCTGGTCAGTGTTGGAAACCATATTGCCGAAGTCCAGTGAGGAATTATTATTGTCAATGTTATTTTCTCTTGTATCACTTTATGTAATACTTGAGGAATTAAGTTCCACGGCGGGCAACATTATGGGCTTTTCCATTTCTTTCAGCAGTGCTGGAGTGCGTTTATTCCTATTGCTTGTGTGTCCCTGTACCAACTGTAGTAATTCTCTATTTTCTTGTTTTTCCTCGAAGAAAATATATCTATATGTGTGGGCCAAATATCTTGTTGATATTTTTGAATATTACCGTTGAAATAAATCACTCTGTCTATGCAGTTAGTCTTGGCGGTGCATCTGCTGGATTCATGTATGTTGGAATATATGACATCTGCGGGCGGGTGTTTGTCTTGATGCAAAATTCCCATATGTCTTCTGCTATATTCAGTAATTTTTCTGAAGTAGTACCGCCCTGTTTCTTTACAAACGCTATGATGTCGTATTGTTCGAGTATATCAGAATTGATTTTCCTGTTACTTGAGGTAGTTTCAAGGCATACAGTATTGTTAATAGTTCCTTGTAGTTGATATGTTCCGATATGGATTCTTTTTTCCCATAATCCGGAATAGTTGCTCTTTCCCAGTGTTATTCCCCAGGCGAGTCGCTCGCATCTGTAAAAACTTTGAGCTCTGGCGTCTCTGGAATAAATGATTGACCATTCCAAAGTTTTAATTGATATTTCCACCAAACTAAGTTCTGTGTGGCCAGACTTGTTATGTTTACTGTGCAATCCCATAATTTTGTTCTTGTTAATGTCTTGTTTTTTAATTCTAAAAGTTGGCGTAGCATTAAACGATCTGGTAAAAGCGCAACAGACATTGCTTGATCTTTTCCAATAAAACTGGCTAATCCTTTTAGAGTTGTCTTGCCTATTCTCAATAGTTTTGCAGCTTTTCGTCTCAAGTCCCAAATCTTGTTTGTTGGTACCTTTAAGGTCATTGATCTTGAATTGATGGTCATTCCTAAGTGTTGGATTGATTGTGTGGGGATTGTCGATAACTTCTTGTTGTTGATCTTGTATCTAAGTTATGTAAACTTGTTGAATACTACTTGAGTATGTTTCAAAAATTTCTCCTTGGTATCTGCTACAATCAGTAGATCTATTAAGTATGACAATATTCTGATCCCTTGTTTTCTTGCCCATGTCAAATAGGGCTTCAAAATCTTGGTGAATCTGTGTGGGCTCAATGATAGCCCAAATGGGAGAACTCTGACTATAGGTTTATCCCGTTCCACATAAACCTTAGGTATTTCCTGCAGCTTTGATGTATAAGAATGTGCAGAAAAGCATCCTCTAGATCCAAAGATGCCATGTAGTCTTTTCTCTCAATCATCCTGCATACAGATGTCAGGAATTCCATTTTGAAGCTCTTGTCCTGATCGTAAAAGTTAAGTTTCCTTGGATTCAGTACCGGTTTTAGTCCGCCTGTTTTCTTTGATATTGTAACAGATTGTTGTAAAATCCCAAAGAGCCAGTCTTTACTTGCTCTATAGCATTCTTTAATAAAAGGGCTAAAATTTTCTCTGATATTGCTGTGTTTGCTTCATTGGGTAACTTTTTCTTATGACGCCCTTTATAAAACGTTTGCCCTTTGGTGAACGTGTTTTTCTTGGCTCTACTATTTCTTGTCGTAACTTAAATTTGGGAGCGTAAGTAGACTTAAAAAAATTTTGAAGCCTCTTTCTACTATGTTTCTTACCCATAGATTGTCGGCAAGCTTGGCCTATACATCTCAAAACATAGAGAGAAGTCCTCCTACTGGGAAAGTATTTGATGGTTCTACTGAGAACCCTTGTTCTTTCCTCTTGCTTCAAGATTTTTGATTTTAAATGCTTGGGGGTTTGAAGAATTGGCTGTTGCACTACTTGTGTTATGTGTGGCGGTTTGTTAAAAATTTTGCGTTGGTGCAGGGGCGTTGTCATACGCGGTCTTTTGGCGCTAAAGAAAGGGACGTTTGCTTCTTGGTCAAGGCTTTCTTTGCTCTTTTTTTTTACTTTGAACTACTGTGTCAAATTGCCCGGGTTCAAACAGGGAGTCGCTAGTTTCCTCTGCAAGCTTTGGAGCTCTTCCCGGTAGGTCCATGGTCTTGTAAACTAGCTCTCTTCTCAACTGTGTGATGTTAGATGCAGCATCTGCTAACAGTAGCCTAACTTCTAGGGAAATGTTATATCCGGGTTTTCTTTATGATTAGATCCCGGATTTTTTATCATCTTCTGATAAATGTAAAAATCTATCGGTCTGGTGATGTTTGCCAAGGTAGATTTAACTCTATAGAATGCTGAATCTACCTTCTTCACCGTTACTGAAGCCGTGTCGTTCAGCGTAGGTGGTGTGTAATGCATTACATTACCCTTGGGACAAGAATATATTATGTCCTTCCACTCCTCTTCTGGTAGTGGGCTTCTAAAAAAAAACTTCTTCCACCAAAGTGTTTACTTCCAAGAGTTCTGGATAGTAGATTAGGTCAGTAACTGGTGCTCTAGCTATAAATGGGGAAGTTCAACATCTACTGGGTCGGTTTGTATTGGTTGATCATGTTGACCTTGTTGAATACGTTGAACGTCCTGTTGAGTTTCTGCGTTATCAATTCTGAGTAATCTGACTTGTTCAGCTAAGTTACTAATTAAATTGGCGAGGTTGTCTTGATCCATTTTATTTTAAAGATTTTAAAGATTTTAATTTTTTGTTGTCTTCTTTTTAAAGCTGGTAAAGCTCCTTTGCAAAAGAAAAGATGATAACAATACAATATAATGTACCTAAGGTTTATATATAGTTTTTTTTTAGAATTAGTTTTACTAAATTCTTTTACTATAGGATTTGCTTTAGGATTTTTGCAAATTACATAATAAAGATGATAACACTTAATATTTCTTTTCTCTGAGAAATAATGGCTCAAAATGCTAATATTTAGCCAATTTATAAATCACAAAAACAGCCAAAATAATTATTATAAAAATAAAATTACGTATTGATTCAATATATTCATAAAAAAAAAAAAATACAGCATTGATTCGCTCTATTCTAAATCTTGAAATTGCGCTATAACAATAAAAACTAAAACCAACAATTATTGCGCAATATATTCTAAATTATTTCTCAGAGAAAAGAAATATTAAGTGTTATTATCTTTATTATGTAAATTACAAAAATCTTAAAGTAAATCCTATGTTAAAAAGAAGAATTAGTAAACTAATTCTAAAAAAATAAAAGCTATATAAACCTTAGGTACAATTATATTGTATAGTTATTATTTTTTCTTTTGCAAAGGTATACTACCGCATTGATATACTTTATTAAACATACTCTACTTTAAAATGCAACAAAAAATGCAGTAAAAATAATTTTGAAGCCCTCAACGACCTAACAGAAAAGGTTAAATTTCTCTATATTGAAAAAGAACAACAGGGCGCACAGCAAGCCCAGGACATGGAAGTTCAAAATATTGAGTGTAACAATCCACACGAGAAGGTCAGAGTCCCGATGGTAGAGGTAAAAAGCTATCCTAGATTAATTGAAGCAACCCCATCGTTAGAAATTGACTTCTTCAGGAGCCCAATACCTGAGGAAAAAAAGAAAGGAAATTATCCTCGAGTGTCCTAAATTCTTAGAAATGAAATACACTTCGCCTCTACTTAACGAAGAGCTACTCAAGCCGTTTGTAAAAAAAATGCAGCGCTATACGAAATTCAAATGGCACTTGCAAACATGACAAAGTCAATTAATGACTACGTTCACAGAAAACTTAAAGACCCAACCACAAGGATACAGGGTAACGGAGACCTTGAATTTGCACACACGATAGAGAGCTGCTATCTGATGCAGCTTCGAGCATCACTCAAAGCAGAATCAACAATTTACACAAGTCAATAGAGCTTCCGGGTAGAGTACCACACTTGGTAGAATTAACTGTTAAACCAATAGTGAAAAACAAACAGTTGAACGCTATCATTGTAGATAAGAAGCCAATAAAAAAAAGTAAAAGAAACAAGAGGAGTCCCATTTGTCTGCGCCAGCAGATTGTGCTTAGCACAACATCTGCAACGGTGCAAACTTCTCAAAATAACACCCCAAATAGTGCAAATAGCTTGCAGACAACACTATTGTAAAAAGACAGAAATTTTCAGGCAAAAAAAAAAAACATAGCTCTCAGCAGAGCCACAAATGCCCACAGAAGTGGGAAGACAACTCTCTATGTTTTGCGCCGCCTGAACAAGACTTACGGACAACAAATATATCAGAAAAATAGTGGTAAGAGATTTAAGCTTCTGTTCAGGAATGTTATTTCAGAGAAACCAAATACTTTGATGAGAAAAAACTTTATAAGTTTCAAAAGAATAAGTGCAAAAAAACTTATTCCGGAGAATTTAAATATTAGTTACAAAAAGAAGCGCATCTTGATATTGCCACAAGATACCAAGACTGAAACCCAACTATGGTTTACCACTCAACATTTATCCGCAATGTTACAAGCGGAAAATAAGCAGGAAAACCAGCAACCCTTTAAAAGGAGATCGTGGCTTTTCTAACAAAGAGGGCAATTGAGTAGGTAAAGAGTACAGCACTAGGCTTTTACAGCCAAATATATACCATACTGAATAAGACAGAAGATTTTTGCCCAGATCTAGATTTCCAGAAATTCAACAGCTTTGTCGAGGAGAGGAATTTCAAAATGTAATACCTGACATCAATATGCAGGATTATAAGGAGAAAATGTTACATAATCTCTCTAGTCTGAAGGATGCTTTTATGCTCATTCTGACACTCCAGAGGCGCAAGAAATATTTTTGTTTTCAATGGAACGGGAATACCTTAAAATTCAGGGTCCTCTCATTTGGACTTTCACTGAGTCCTCACACCTTTACAAAGGTGCTACGCCCAGTCCTGAATTGGGCTCGATCTTAAGGAATCAGAGCATCGGCATATTTGGACGACCTTTTAATAATAGGCAAGTCCAAGGAAAAATGTATGGAGAATACAAAGAAATTATACTCCAAACTAAGCCAACTGGGGTACAGGATCAAGATGGAGAAGTCCAATATGACACCATCTCAAATAATTACTCATCTGGGGATGATGATAAACTCACGAACTATGAGTTTAAAGGTTCCATCAGACAAGGTGAGCAATCTCAGACGAGAGGCCAGCAAACTGAACAAAGCTGGCAAAACAACACTGAGAAACTTGGCAAGCTTTATTGGAAAGGCACAAGCAATGTCGGTTGCTCTCCTCCCTGGTTGTCTAATGCTGAGGAGACTATTGGAATTAAAAAACAATTCCTTGAAAGATCTGAAATCATGGACTTCCACGGTGACTCTGAACAGTCCAGCAATTCAGAACTTAGAATTTTGGAAACAGAGTCTGCAAAAATGGAACGGTCTATCGTTTCTACCAGAGACTCCAGAAATGGAAATCTTTACCAATGCCAGCGACACTGCATGGAGATAGTTGTTGGATTCCAGTCTTATTCAGGATTGTGGGCTCCATCAATAATATCAGCCCACATAAACGTCAAGGAATTATTGGCAGTGTATTACGCGTTACAACTTCACAGTGTTGTTGGTTGCTCTGTATTAGTCTATTCAGACAACACTACGACCCTAGCATACGTACGGAAATTTGGGGAAACTACCTCTCCCAAAAAACTAGAAGTATTAGAGAAACTATGGTCTCATTGTATAGAGACAAACACACGCCCTCATATGGCTTATGTACCAACATACATCAACCCAGCAGACGCGCCATCAAGTCTGACTGCTCAAACGGAATGGTCTCTATCAACAGAGACATTCAAGAAACTGAGCAAGATATTTGGCCCATACGACGTGGATTTGTTTGCAACAAGACAGAACAAGAAGCTGTCCAAATATTACAGTTGGTACCAGTACAGTCAATCACTAGGAACCAGCGCACTGAGCCACTCCTGGTTGCAAATGAGCAGCTCCTACTGTTGTTCCCCGTGGAATCTAATACCACAGATCCTACAGAAAGTAGCACGGGAAAGAATAACAATGACAATAATAACGCCAATTTGGAAGTCTGCAAATTAGTATCCGACTCTGGATAAAATTAAAATAACAGAGCCCATATAAATACAAGCGTCAGAGATTATGGCAGACCCAAAAAGCGGCAAATATCCTCCACTCAAGGCCAAATCTTGGTTGCGATGGCATAAAAAATCAGCGACGCACCCCTCAGAAAGAAGGACTTACAGACCTTGCTCTAGATCTGATAACAGCTAACGCTAGATTTGTTAAAACAAGATCTAAATATTATTCAACAAAGAAAAACTTTATAGATTGAAGACAGGATATAGGAATATCTGGTAAAATAACAGCACCAGATAATATTAATTATCTTTCAAAGATATTTATTGAAATAAAATTAAAAAAATCAATAATAAAAGCGTACAAATCAGCACTATTACAACTTGTCACAGACAAAAATAGAGTTGAGAAAAAAATTATTTTATAGAATTTATGAAATTTTTAAATGAATCAAGCTTAATAAAGGTTACTAATAACTTTATTAATATAAAACAGATTATTGATCACTTCAAGATATTGGGTCTTAAAAATAACCTAAGCACAAAGGAAATCACTGCAAACACATGCTGAATAATAGCAGTGTGCGAGTTCCTCAGAGTAGCAACATCCTTATAGTAGACAATAAAAGGACAGAGATTTCAAAAAATTCAATAAAATTAGTCATTTGCGCACCAAAAGAAAAACGCAAGAGTAGTCCAATTAAAATATTAGTAAAAATTAAAGCACATAGCAACAAAATAATATGCCCTGTTATTGCTCATAGGATATATAAACAAAGAATTGAAAATATATCTTACCCAAAGCCTCATGTGAACGATATAAACTTGACAGTAAATTATTTATCTAATAACACTAAAGATTTTAGCAAACCGTTAACAGTGGATAGTTTATTAAAATAATAAAGTCAATAACAATATTAGCAGTCAAGGACAAAAAATGAATCACTCCCAAGACTAGAGCAATTGGTGCAACAATAATGCAAAAGCGGGGATATCAACTGATGCAATCCCAACACAAGCAAACTGGTTCAGTTATAATATGTTTAGCCTATACTAAAAACTGTCAAAAAATATATATTCAAATATTAATGAATGGTTCTCTCTGAATTAATATAATATTTCACTTTTCTGAGAAATAATGTATAATTAATCGAGCTCAAAGAGCAAAGATTAATTAATATTATTAAATTAATAGAGAAATATATAGTCTTATCCAACCCGGTTCCCTAATTATATATCTTTGCAGAAGATGATAACTATTAATATGTTTGTACCTAAGGTTTATATAGTTTTTTTTTTTAGAATTAGTTTACTAATTCTTTTTTTTTACTTTAGTATTTACTTTAGGATTTTTGTAATTTACAAATAAAGATGATAACACTTAATATTTTTTTTCTCTTTTAATAATATTAATTAATCTTTGCTCTTTGAGCTCGATTAATTCTACATAAATTGAGCTAATAATATTAAATCAATAATGCATGTCATAACTTTTACCCTTATGAAATACCACTTGATTATTTTGATTATAATAAATTTTAGCAAAATCAGCCAATTAAAAAATTACTTTTTTTACAAAAAATTAAATGATTTTTATCACCGATTTTTTTTTTTATAAACTGTCTAAATAATATATTTATTCATACTATTATGTAGATTACAAATACTGGATTTATACTTGCCTCTATGTTTAAAGCTATTAAATAAGTATATATAATTTTATAATAAATTCTCGTAATTAACATATGATTAATTGATTTCTTGAACTGGGCCATAATGTATTTACTCGTATTTTTTTTAAATTACTATTTTAAAAATATGATCAAAGACATAAAAAATGGTAAACAAAAAAGTTAATAGCTCTCCTTAAATTTGAAGTTTAAGCATAAGCTATTAAATAAAAAAGTAATCTAATAGTAAATATATGTGATATAATAGTAAATATATGTGATATAATAGTAAATATATGTAATATAATAGTAAATATATGTGATATAATAGTAAATATATGTGATATAATAGTAAATATATGT